>OMKR01016443.1:2206-17756 GCA_900302355.1 Cyttopsis rosea | reverse complement strand
TGGACCAGTCTTAATTTTAACAATTGATATAATATTATTTATTTTTATATATTTTACTTTACTTTTTAATTCTTAATTTGAATTATTTTTTAAAGGCGCTCCGTCAGATTGGCAGGACCCCACCAGTAAAGACCCACATTGACAGCATGACATCCCAGAAGCTGGTCCGTCTGCCCGGTGAGTTACCACAACAACAGAAAGTGTCGTATTTCTTTTGCTGAACAGTTTAGATTTAGTCTAGACGTTGGTTGGTAACGGTTCTATTCCACGTCGACGATTTGGTGTGCTCTGACTGCCTTGTAGCAAAATTCCACATAGAGTACAACCCAGTTTCTCCGAACCTCAGTTATCCAAAGTTATCGCGAAATCGAACCAGATTTTTTTCACCTTTCCCCAGCAGTTGGGAACAGGGCATCTGCAAAGAAAATTGTCTGTCAAATGCATAATAGCAGTTTTTCTGTGGAATTATTGACTTTGTGTGGTGGGTGGAGTACAAATTGCAGCAGGGGATCTCCCATTCCCCTGAAAATGAGAGTGCCACAGCAAAACCTTACCACCTTCTTACCAGAAACACTGCACAATATACAATTATCTGCCCCTCATTTCAGTGCATTTGCAAAATCCCATCTGCTAAAGGTTCCAGAGTATCCACCGCGTTCCGTGGTGGAGCGATGATGTTTCAGACGGTCCCTCCATTCCACCCTCATACTCACAAGGCCTGTTTCCTGTCTCCCACACTCACCCTACAGGTCTGATTGATGTGCACGTCCATCTGCGGGAACCCGGTGGCACCCATAAGGAGGACTTCTCGTCGGGCACTGCTGCGGCCCTGGCAGGAGGTGTGACCATGGTGTGCGCCATGCCCAATACTGCCCCTGCTATCATAGACCCCAGCTCCCTGGCCATGGTCCAAAAGGTACAATCAACTAATGCTTTTTATTTTTCTCGTGTTTCTGGGGAGTCTTTTGGTAAAGAAGAATAAATTATTTCTCATGTTTCTCATATACTCCATGTTTCAGGAAATGGCAATGGATGCATGTGGATGGATGTGTTATTGAAGATAGTATTTTGCATTTTACCTATGTTGATACATGCGGATCATTGATTATTTGACCTTGGACCTTGAACAAATGGATTATTTTCACCAATATTTACAGCATGTAGATTCCCATTCCACTATACATTCAGTGTAGTACTACACACTTTAGCCTACTATCATCATCCTACATGGTAGAGTAGGCTTCGTCAGTAGATACTGTAGTAGCCTATGCCTACACACACTCTCATGTGAAGACGTGACAACGTTTTGTAGCTCCCTCAATGGCTTGAAGGTTTACTGTGGATACAAATATAATAGCAAAAGGTTAAGGAAGAACTTCTGCAACTCCTGCAACCCACCTGTTGGTCGCAACCTCGACTTTGAAAAGTACTGGTTTACATCCTTGCGGCCTTGGGATTTTTACATGCTCATTCAGCTTCTACGCCAACCTAGGAACATACACTCAGTGGCCGGTGAGAGGTGTACCTAATAAAGTGGCCACTGAGTGTATACTACAGATGTGACATAGAGCCCAGTTTGTTGGTGGAAAAGAGCTGTCAGATACTGGGATTTTGATATTTGTCTGAACATTTGACCTCCGTCAGTAGAGGTACAGTATATACTGAGGCAGCCGTGAGCCAGCCAAATCTATTCAGAAGTATTTCAGTTCAGAGAGGATGTTTACGATCTGAATCATGTGTGAAATGTGATGCCATA
Source organism: Cyttopsis rosea (assembly GCA_900302355.1). Classification (NCBI taxonomy): domain Eukaryota; kingdom Metazoa; phylum Chordata; class Actinopteri; order Zeiformes; family Parazenidae; genus Cyttopsis; species Cyttopsis rosea. The sequence continues at coordinate 16,000 of OMKR01016443.1, read as the reverse complement.
TTCAAAGAGGCTGATTGTCAAATACTGCTTTTTCTTTTTACTTTGTGAGCAATCACATCTGATTTGTGTGACTGGTGAAATAAATGACATAAGAGTGGGGATGTTTCCTAAATGTCCCTGATTATCCTGTCCAATCAGCTGGCAAAGGCGGGCTGCCGTTGCGACTACGCCCTGTATGTGGGCGCTGCCTCCGACAACGCGGCCCTCCTGCCATCTATCGCCAGCCAGACGGCCGGCCTCAAGATGTACCTCAACGACACCTACTCAACCCTCAAGATGGACAACGTCTCTCTCTGGATGGAGGTAGGCTGGGAGACAGGGCTTTGGAGCTGGCCTAATCCGAGTTCAGGTCGAAAGATGATTCTAATACCTAAATAAAACTTGTATTTTCCTGGAATGTTAATAACCGGCATTTACGATTAGATTTGTTTGATTAAAACAGAAATCTCATACATCACTAATGGCTACCTAATTACTGTTGCTAATTCTTCTGATCGTACACAAAAATGAAGTAATTCATAACTATTTCATTTGCTTAATCAAAATGCCAATCCAGTCCTCATGTATTGGTTGGTCTGCGGATGATGGAGCAGTGCCGGTTGCAGTGATGTGTGCATTTGAAACTTTGTGTGTGTGTGTGTGTGTAGCACTTTGAGAAGTGGCCCAAGCATATGCCCATCGTAGCCCATGCTGAGAAGCAGACGGTGGCCGCCATCCTGATGGTGGCGCAGCTCTACCAGCGTCCTGTCCACATCTGCCACGTGGCTAAGAAAGAGGAGGTGAGATTCACTGTAAAACAATGAGATAAAAAGATACGTGCGAGTGAAAGGGAGCAACACAAACAAGATGTTGGGGTAATGAGAATATTGCCCTTGGCGAATATGGGGTGGGGGACGTCATAATAGGGCTGGGCGATGAGACAAAAACTAAATCTCACGATGCATTTTCTCATAATGAGCGATACGGATTATCACAATGTATAGTCTGATAATTCTGCCCTAGTGTTTATAAGAATACCCTGATAATGACTGAAGCCTGAAGAAATCAGAGGGTTCATTTATGATTTAAACTCGAGATATTGTATTGTAATAAAAAAGATTCTCTGTGGAAAGAATTGCCTTACTGGAAACTTGAAATGTTGATATTAAAATTGTCTAAATCAAGAGCCTCTGTAGGCTAGTGCTTCTGACAGTTGAGGAACCACTGCTGTTAATGGAAAATGGTGATTGAAAACATTGCTCGTGTTTCCAGTCCTGGTCGGCACATTTTGGAGAAAGGCTTTATTAGGGCAGCGTCACTTTTACGATATCCAAACCACTGCCATATAATTGTTTATTTTTTTATCAACAATTTTCTCATCTTTGGAGGATAAGATGAGCTCGCTGTCAGTGCCTCGCGGGCCACATTGTTTACCGGAAGATCAAACTGACTTGTTTGTTATGTTGTTAAGTGGACGTTTAGACGATTAGGAAACACTAGCTTAAGAGAACATATTGAATAAAATCTCCCAGACGTCATCAACTATCATTGTTATTATTGACCAGACTCACGTCAAAATAAATCAAGTAAAAGTAAAAGTGTGCAAACTCAGTAGTGAACACGCCCTATCGCTTTGCATCGATCCTTATTTTATACACTGACCCCGTATTAGATTCTGATCATCCGGGCTGCCAAGCAGAAGGGAATCCAGGTGACGTGCGAGGTGGCACCCCACCACCTCTTCCTGTGTGAGGACAACGTGGAGGACATCGGCCACGGGCGTGCACGTGTGTGCCCCATGCTGGGGACACGCAAAGACATGGAGGCCCTCTGGGAAAACTTGGACATCATCGACTGCTTCGCCACAGACCACGGTCAGTAGTCCAGCCTTACGCGTTGCCATGCAAATATGGACAAAATAATCAAAATGGCTTGGTGTGTAAAAGCCCCATTATTTTCTGTAGCTGCACCGTTACACAAATGACTTGATGGCTTTTAAAATATTATAAATAAATAAAAATAACTCCTATAATTCTCACTTAATATTCATCTAAAGTTGTATGTTGTTGGATGTGGTACACTGTCTGGTATTTTGGTGTTCACTGGACAACGGTGGATGGCTTATAACACAGTAACTCAAACATGTAATGTTTCTAACTCCGCGTTGATTATCCCTGAAATTGGCGTAGCGTTCCACACAACAAAAGTTCCAACTAGTTGAAAAGACACATCACGGAACGAGTCGTGTTTTTGACTCGTTAAATACTGCATGAAAATAGCAGCAAGAAAATAATTGTCACAGTGAAACCGTGTGAATTTACTTGCAAGCTGTGAAACCTTTGACCTTGTCATGTCTGGGAAAAACTGGAGGGAACCTGGAAAAACCAATACATTTCTATGGGGAACAGTGCAAATATCCTTGCATCATTTAAAGATCAGAAATTAGACCATTTGAAACAACTGTTTTCAGCTCCTCATTCAGTGGAGGAAAAGAGTGGGGAGAAGCCCCTGCCGGGCTACCCAGGCCTGGAGACCATGCTGCCACTGCTGCTGACCGCCGTCAGCGATGGACGCCTCACCCTGGACGACATTGTGCGACGCCTCTGCGACAACCCGCGCAGGATCTTCTCCCTGCCCGCCCAAGAAAATACCTATGTAGAGGTGTGTGCACACAAGGGGGCGACACGTATAAGTGGCTTGAGGGGAAAAAAATATTTAAACGTTTGAAAAATGTAATTCTGTTCAAATATAAAAACGCAGCCAAACATGAAGAAATATTGGTAATCTAATTCAAATCATAAGTTTAAGGACCACTATTGAGATTGAGTTTAGTTAGCTAGCTGTTTGATTGGATCTTGCTAATCTGTCTTGCTGTAATTCGATTGCTTGAGGTATAACTAGGTCGTTGGTACATTAGCAAGCTCCAACGTTTGTGATAACATTAGCTCGCTGTAGTGGCCAATGTTAATCAGTCCCTACAAGAATTTGCGATCTTGCCAATAATGCAGGGATTAGTTGAATTTGCGTTAATTTGCAATCGTGAGAATTTTTCCAAATCAGTATGTTGTTTAAAGATCACTTGTTATGATGTGCTTTTCATTTGTTGATTTCATTTATTGATTTTGCTTTTATTTATTGATTATATTTTTTTAATTAAAAAAATTCTTCCAATCCTAAGATTTTTCAACATCAATAAATTAACTTTCTCAGAATTAAGTTCAGAATATTTTATTTTGCTCAGCCTAAATTGTTGCTGAATGCTGATGCTGTACTGCCACCCTTTGCTTAACCTACCCCACCAGGTGGACCTTGAGCAGGATTGGATCATCCCCCAGGCCATGCAGTTCACCAAGTCCAAGTGGACGCCTTTCCAGGGGATGAGCGTGAGGGGTAAGGTGCGCCGCGTGGTGCTCCGAGGGGAGGTGGCCTACATCGACGGCCAGGTAAGTGCACGTGTACACACACATGACTTTATGTATGTTTGGATGAAAGTATGAGCCAAAGCCCATGACAAGTAAACAGAGAATAGCAGATGTGCAACTTCATTCAGGTCTCGGAGAAAGTAAATGATGTCGAAAGCAGATGGGCAATGGCACGCTTCCTAGGAACAATTGAAATCGGAATTTTCTTTTTTTTTTATCAAAGCCCATAATTCCCAAATGTGTTTTTCCCTCCCAGGTGTTGGTGCCTCCAGGTTACGGAGAGGATGTGAAGACTTGGCCCAACGTGGCAAGCACCGTGCTGACTCCTGAACCCATCAAAGACACCCCACTGGTACTCACAAATACAGAGATACACACACAACCTGTGAAGTGTCTCTTGAGATGATAAAAGCTGTGCTTCCATATGCCTAAAATATGTGATGTATGAAAAATGATTGTAATTTTGAGCATCCTAAAGCCCCCGTCGTAGTGCATGCGTCTAGATGTTGCATCGCTCAATCACTTTATATGGTGTTTTCAAAGAGCGCACGAATAAGTACACACATTTCTTAAATTTTTACTTTCGATTTATTGGTCATGAATATAGTAACATCCGATGTTTTCCAGCTTGTCAGTTGCTTAGCAATAGTGGCTTTCGATTGTGGTGTCAGACCGGAATTTGATGCTAGAGCTTCTAACACTTCTAGATCCTCCGTTTCACCGGACACATCTCTGCATCGCAAGGAGTTAGAGCTTTTGCGCACGCAGTTTCCAACTCTTGACAAGAAATTCATGATATCCGGTCAATTGGATTCAGTGAAAAGGCTTTAAAAGGATTAAAAGATGCTTGGTTTACGTAGCTAAATCTGTAGCATGGCTTTAACCCTGAAATTCTGCCTGTTTTATTTCATTTATTCATATATTTTTCCCAATTGTGTGCATTTGCCTGTCTGTCAGACCCCCGAGCTCCCCCGTCCAACCCCTCCCCGTGAGGCCATCATCCGCAACCGTGCACCCAGCCCCCGGCGCACAGAGGGCCGCTACATGCTGCCCCCCCGTGTGCACCGCTCGTCTGACCCCGGCTTGCCCGCAGGTACTATGTTACCCACAATGCCTTGGACTCCAGTGTGTTTTTTTTGGGGGGGGGTTTTTTTGGTTGTTGATCTGCATTTCCATGACGGTCCAGCGTCTTAGCGTTTTACATTCTGGTTTGATTGGTTTGTAAGAGGGTTCTATGTGTGCGCGGAGAAGTTGTTGCTGTAAGAAAATTCACTTCAAAAAATGACTTGGGGTCATTTTGACTCTGAAATGCTCTTTATTGAAGTAGGCTTAACTTATTCAATTATGGTACATTAGTCAAATTCTCACAAACAACGTCAACTATAAGCACAGCCCTAGTTGGTTAGTAAGAAATACTTTAAATTTAATTTGGAACTTGATCAACATGGGCGCTGGTTTTGTCTTTTGGGGTTTTTAAATGCTGTGTTTTTGTCCTCAGTGTCTTATTGATTAATGAAAATAATCAATATAATAACAAATATTATTATTTTTTCTTTTTTTAATGACAGAATCGGTTCTGCAACTTTTGACCAATTTTGTTGACATCATTCTCTGTGAGTGAATGAATTGGGTAGTTTTTGTACTGTACCTGCAGGTATATGGAGACCACACACACATTGGAGATCAATTGACAATGGTAACTGCTCCGTCACCGTGCATCCTGTGCATACGCTCGCCCTCAAATTTAATGAACGACAGCGATCACATCTCAACAGTCTGAAGTCTCCCTTCGCTGTATTCACGAATGAATTTGTTGAAATATTGAGCTGAAAGGTATTTCGGTCTCTTAGGGTAACACAGCCACATTGGTCCCAACTGTGTCTTATTGTGTAAATCACTAAATGGGACAGATCCACTTCAAACTATTGAGATGGGTCCCTAGTCAATCAAGTGATGATGGGCCAAAGAAAACCAGTTTGCAGCGATGTGGGCTTGGCATCGTTCAGTTTGACCAGCTTGCCATGCAGCATGGGTGACTCATCATGGAAGATCAACCACGCCCTTAAGGACCCCATCAGCTGATTAAACCCGCTGTCTTAATCTATATGCTTCCATTCTGCCCTGGGCTGAACAGACCTTCTCCCCCTCTTTCCTCATGGTGGCTACTCATTCTCTCAGGCTTCTCTAAGCAGCTGCTGGGCTGTTTTTATTAAAAAAAAATTGTTTTTACAAATGTCAACCTGCATATGCACCTTGATCTCATAAGCTTGCATTGCTGCTATTGGCAACCAATAAAATGTGTAGCCTTAATGAACATAGTAAGATTTCTGCCCCGAAAAGTAGGCTAGTTGGATGCTCAAACTTTCCTGTCATCCCCAATTTGTAACAAGAGCAAAGTAACACGCTGAGTGGCAGTTTACTGATATATAATAATCATATTTAATATAATAATTGCGTTATACGGTGGCTATTTCTACAAGTAGTTACACATGATGGCTTATATTTATCGCATCTAAAACACAATTTGAAGGATCAGCCATTGACTCTACACTGTTTTTTTACAACTGTCCGTGTTGTTTTCTGGAAGGACATTCTCATGGTTTTTACAGGGCTAAATAGTTTGATCCATTGGGCTGCATTGAAGCTTGATAAAACAGCACATTAATTGTGCTGCACTGGATGGAAATAATGTCTGTTCATCTCATCACAGGGATATTTATTACAGAAAAACAAACTTTGTTCAAGTAATGAGTGTTTTGATTGTCAATGTGGTATAAATTGCGGGGTGGACAAAACCTGGGCAAACTTGGTAGTTTTAGTCAAATTGATGATTTTGAAAAAGGCTTTTGCTCTTGTTTTCAGATGGCCATTTAAATGGTTGTTCAACTTCAAATTCTATTAGCACGTTAGCACCAGTTCCGCTAATAGCTTTGGTTCAGACGCAATCAAGTGGCGCTTTTGCGGCCAGACCTTGCCTAACTCGACAGTAGGTGACAAAATACATTTCTTAAGGTTGGACAGTATGTTCTAACCCACTATGCTCTTTGCTTTGTGTCTAAGCCCCTTGCACAGCAGAAGAGGCTAAGGAGAGAGCTTTGAGAGCAGCAATCGATGAAGGTTTGCTGATGCTTTGCTGCGTGGCAGCGCTTCTGCTACGGCTATAAACGCCTTTCTCTCTCCGTGTAACCCAAACAGCAACACAGCTCATCGTGCTTAATGTAGAGTACTGGCAAGAACCATTTGCATTGCTACAGAATAAGCCCACTGCCAAATTAATGTAATTTAATAATACAAAAATAAATAATCTCCATTGAGACATTTCCAATACTGGGCTTAGTCTGTTTCTGTGGAACTGGTACAGTCACTGTTGTTAACTGTTGGGCAAACAGCTTTGCCCCAGCTTATACCGTCGAGTGCCGACGTGCTGCATTCAATGTTTGTCACTCCACTTTGTTTTTGCATGCCTAGAAAGTTTTGATTTATTTTATTTTTTACAAAATGTAACAATTGAGTATATATATGTTACTAATATTTCTGATTTGCTGTGGGATGCTTGCAATATCTTTGTTATATCCGTTTTGTTCCAAATTTCAGCATCACGGGAATGTGCATTCTAAGTGATTTTGAAAAGGGGCCTTACTTCTGAAAACTGCCTTTCCACTTTTTAACTGTGCACTCGTTCACGTCCTCTCCCCATCTTCAGAGCTGGTTGCTCCCGCAGCGCCAGGCAGTGGCGACCCTTACAGCCACCCCCCACCCCTGTCCAGGCTCCTCTCCCCCCATTCTGTGCCAGGACAGTCTGCGGCCATGGTCCACTTCCAGACCTCCCCCTTGCTGCACGCGCTGGTGGGCCAACACATCCTGTCCGTCAGGCAGTTCAGCAAGGAGCAGGTACTCTGGAAACGCGTTACAAAGAAAATACCGCTTTGCACGCACACCTAATGCCTTTTTCACCTGTTTGACAGCCTCCTTTTTTTCTGTTTTGAGCTTCATTGGATGAAGTTTGAATTGTTTATATTTCTTTGATAGTTATATGGTATCACAAATTGACTTGTGTTCATTGTTTGCCTAGACTAATTGTACAGCAAAACTCCCGTACCTTTTTCTCCGCTGACAAAGCCCTGTCCAGCTCTGTCTATCTCCATGAACGGCAATAATAATTCTTCTGTTAATACTTAAAACCTTAATACTTACAAAACCTACACATTTAAGGATTAACATAATACTTGCATTTTCAGATCTCCCATCTTTTCAACGTCGCCCACACTCTGCGTCTGATGGTGCAGAAGGAACGAAGCCTGGACATACTGAAGGTGCGTCATTTTCGTTTTCGTGCATTTTTTCGTGTGTGTGTGTCATACTTGCCAACATTGAGACCTCAGAAATATGGTAGATTTTCCAAACCCAAGTGGAGGTATGGCAGTCAGAATTCAGAATTTCATAGCGTTCTGATGACTGAAGTAAATGTCAGGGCCGACAGCAAATTCATGTTGTTTATCTTGAACACTTACTACTAGAAAGTCAGCTTTAACACCGCCCCCCAACCCCCTCTCGTAGGGCAAGGTGATGGCATCCATGTTCTACGAGGTCAGCACGCGCACCAGCAGCTCCTTTGCTGCTGCCATGCAGCGCCTGGGAGGTTCGGTGGTGCACTTTAGCGAGGCCACATCCTCCTCACAGAAGGGCGAGTCCCTGGCCGACTCAGTGCAGACCATGAGCTGCTACGCTGATGTCCTGGTGCTCAGGCACCCCAAGCCCGGCGCTGTAGAGGTGAGCAGGGTCATACCATTTTATTTTCCGGTCGGAAAAGCTGTCGGAACTCACTGTCGAGAAGCAGCAGGACGCAAAGTTCCACGATCACAAATAAAATACTTTTTAAAGAATCGCAAATTATGTTGAATGACATATTGAATCTTGTCATGCGGTTTGTTGTTAGTTTGTTGTCTTAAGAAGATATTGATTAACATATAATTAATTTCTGTCCATGAGAGGTATCTAATATGCTGCTGTGAATCAGAAGAGCACATAATCAAGTCACCTTTCTTTAAATCGGTTTGATATGGTGATTGGTGTCATATTTTTGTGTTGGGGAAACCTGGAGTGATTCCTAATTTGAAATGTTACCAGAATCACGTGTGTCGCAGATGAATGCAAAATCCTCCCGCACAAGCACAACAACATACTAGGTGTTCATTTTGTTCATTTAAAAGACAAATTAAAGTTTGCACAGCTTTCTCAAATAAAATCATTTCTTTCCTGTGAGGCTAGAGTAGAATCACAAGATGCCGTGTGTCAGCTACAAACCACATTGCATTCCCTTGTTCCAATGTGACCCTTATTCCAATTTACCCACCCCCACTTCCCGGCATGCAGACTGCGTCACGTCACTGCCGCAAGCCCGTGATCAACGCGGGAGACGGCGTGGGGGAACACCCAACCCAGGCCCTGCTGGACGTCTTCACCATCAGGGAGGAGCTGGGGACAGTCAACGGCATGACAGTAAGAGCAAGCAGACGTATCTGATTCCCATAGTCAAAGCTGCAGTCGGTAAAATAAAAGTTAATTTGTAAAATTCACCTTGCCTAGGCTATTTTACTTGATTTGGTTCGACAGTCCATCAACAGACTAATAATGTTAACATGTGCACCAGAGGGCAATGTCATTTACTAAAGCAGAGAGTACAGTTCGCAGATACATGCGGTGTGTAGTTCCAGACTTTTGAAGTCGCCATGTAAGCTCCTCTGCGAGTTATGGTTTCCAAGAACCCCATCTCACTCGCTCTTTATGGAAGTGTGTTTTGCTGTTAAATCTACCTACCACTGTCCCCCAGATTACGATGGTCGGTGACCTGAAACATGGCCGCACGGTCCACTCCCTGGCCAAGCTGCTCACCCAGTACCGTATCACCCTGCGCTACGTGGCCCCCATGAACCTCCATATGCCTGCTAAAATCATCGACTACGTGGCCTCCAAGGGCATCAAGCAGGTGGGTGGAAAAAATTGTTTCTGAGCTTTGTTTTTGTCACACCCACAATTGAATATTCTGTACGTATTATGACACATAATACATAAAATGTCGCAATATAATAATATTATGATTGAAATTCGATAAATTACCACAAATGGTGTCACTTAAAAATCGGATTCACATTCGCATTCACATTCACACATTGTTGCTAAAAAATAAAACAAAAATACAGTATATCACCGCTGATATTAACTGATTAGAGTGGATGTTGCTCAGGGGTCGTTAATCACAGTTGCATTGATCAGACATAACTATCATCTAATTCTTTTTCATGAATTTACAACTTTGGGCTTACAGAGAACAGGGAACTTAAAAAAAACTTTTTTACAGGCAAAAATACAGGGCAAAAGTAGGTGTTTTTGATTTTGCGCATAAAATAATGTCGTGTTTTATTTTTTTACATCTCGGCCAGTGACGTCACAGTCGTCGCCTATGCCACAGCGCAGTAGCAGGGTGGTAGTCAGTCGGCAGGTCAAGTCAGTCGGCAGGTCAATAAGTCGCGTGTTTTCTAGTTAATTTAGGATGGTGAACTTCTGTGTTTAAACTAGGTTAACCACAGAGTTAACGGCACAGAGTTAAGTTTTCCCCTCCAGAAAAGCGATGGGGTCAGCTGTTTTCGTGCATGGGTGTGATTTTTTTTTTTTCCAAAATTATTATTTTTTTTAATGTAATCAGCGATCAGTGAATCTGCCCTACGTGTCACATCCAATTGTTCAGACTGATGGGCCATCAGCCTTTATCACCAGACACGCAGAGTGGAGGGGGGACTTATGTAGGATTAGACATGTAGGATTTATTGTAAGTATAAGAGTATTTACACCAAAAATCAAGTTTTTACAAAATAAAAACTATGCACGCACAGTTTTGTTTTTTTGTCTGAAGTAGGAATGGAGGAAAACAAATAAATCTAAAATAATAACACACTCTTTCTGGGGAACGGGGAAGCACCTTCACCATGACGCTGCTCTCCAGCAGCGTCACACACCGTCTAGTCACTTAGTTGTTTGCGTTTTTCGTTTCATACAAGTAGGAAACTAACAGAAACAAATATAAAATAAAAACAGTCTGTTTTTCTATATGAGTTCTGTCTCCATTACGCAGCTCTCAGGTTCGGCTCTCCAAGACAGAGCAGGACCATTGCTTAGTTATGTTTACATTTTTCGTTTCATACAAGTAGGAAACTAACTGGGGAAAAAATCTAAAATGGAATCACAGAGGAAAATGTGTGCATGCCACAGTACACAACGCCTGTTCAGCCTGAACCCTGCGCTGCGTCTCACTGTCGTTCAGAGCTTCCACTGATTATCAGATTACTATATAAGACTTAACTTAAGAAATAAAAGCAAAATGATGATGGTGTAGTAACCTACCTTCCTTGTTTCAATGTTAAAGATAGATACTTTAGTGATCCCTGGAGGGAAATGTCAGTGGCAAGAAAATGGCAAAAGGCAATAAACAATACACCTGAGGATCACCTGAAATAATTGACAATATTTTAGAAGATAAAGATGGGGGGGATGTACAATAAACAATACAAGTAAACCTAAGATAAAGAATAAAAATGGCTATTACAATAACCTATTGATTGCGTAAACCTAGAATTACCAAAAACAATAAAATAAGCCTAGAAATCAGCAAAAAGCAAGAATAACTGGCAATATACAGTAACTTATAATTAACTAGAAGATGAGGAACATTTCCAATATACAATAACTTAACCATAAACAATCAAATAAACCTAATGATTGATGACAATGAATAATAGAGAATTTGTTAAATATACAATAAGCCTAATGATCACCAATACACATAATCTAGAAACCTACAAAATTAACCAATAAAATAAATCTAACAATAACAGAAAAAATAATTTGGCAAATAGTATTAAATAAAACCTGTTCATTTTAGAAAAAAACAATGACTAACAAAAAGTTACTAAAGTCTCCGGCCACTGGAAGGAGAGTTTGCTTTTTTGTTATTGACTCTGTAATCAACATTTGTTTGCGCCCCGCTTGGGTGCAGGAGGAGTTTGACAGCATTGAGGAAGCCCTGCCTGACACCGACGTCCTCTACATGACCCGCATCCAGAAGGAGCGCTTCGCCTCTGAGGAGGAGTACAAGGCCGTAAGCGCAACGCTCACCTCAACACGTGTGAACCATGTCCAGACCGGTTGTAACCATGAAATGATGGTCTGTGTGGCCCTTACTCTTTGTGTAAAATTTACTGATTTGTAGAGTCGAAAGCCAGCCATGACACACGCATACCTTTTGTTATGTAGTGATTGTTTTATGATGTGATTGATATATGTTGGGACCTCCTCGAAAACGAGATGGTACATCTCAAGTGGTTTATCCTAATAAGAAAATTTGAACACATACCTCTGATACTGACTTCTGTTCTGTCTGTTCTTTCTCTTAGTGCTTTGGCCAGTTCATCCTCACCCCTCACATCATGACTGCAGCCAAAAGGAAGATGGTCGTCATGCACCCCCTCCCTCGAGTCAATGAAATAAGGTAAGGCACGATTTGCCCACGACTCAAATGAACACAAAGTCGCATTGTTAATACTTCAGTAGCGTAAGGTGTATGCAGAGTATTGAAATGATTTGGACAAACGAGTGGTCTCCTTCATTTCTTTCTTCACATTTTTAGATCAATTGCATCAGCCTCAAGACTCACTGTCAGATTGACGTTTCGTGTATTTCTTTCTTTCCCTCCAGTGCGGAGGTGGACACGGACCCGCGAGCTGCGTACTTCCGCCAAGCTGAGAACGGAATGTACATCCGAATGGCTCTGCTGGCGACGGTCCTGGGGAGATAATAGTGAAGATGTCGCAGTGGGAGAATAATCAATTTTCCAAAAATAGATTTAAAAAAAAAAAAAAAAAAAAAACCCTCCGGGGTCATCGTAGATCACAGATCATTGACAAGAAGGAATGTTTATTTTTGTACAAGACCACCATCCCGCTTCCCAATTCTCCACACCCCACACGCGCCATTTTGTTTTGTGTGTGGTGTACAACCCCGTCATACATTCCCAGTGTTTGTTCATAGAGGCCGGTGATTTGTGCCAAGTTCCTCGTCAATAGACAATCTCACCTGCAAATGAAAGCAATGACTGCAATGACCCACACTGAGAACAATGTTACCGTTGACGATTATCTCGCTCAAGATCGATGTGTCTTCTTGCATTGATGGGATTTAAGGAAAATGAAGAAGCACGCCTTGGATGGCGAGATGTTGGATGTACCGCGTTGTCCAGGAAGTGAATTGGCAAGTGCGGGACATCGGCAGAGAACTTTTAGACGATGCTTTAGATTTTCTCAACAGAGAAAACGTAATGTTTCACATTATTACCAGAGAACTGCCAATTGTCCAACGCGTCTAGTTGACTTTTCTTCTGGGAAATACTGTATGTTGGGGCTTTGTTGGGTTACTTCCAATTATGGTTATAATTTTTAGGCAAAGTATAGATGCCGCATCCCATACCTTCATCCAAAAAGGGAATATCCGTCAGTACTGTCGTCAAATCAATTGTATTTTGTAGAGAAATGAATAAAGAATCATGTCTTTCTCGTGGTACGTCGTTATTACGGCAAACTGCACGACCGCAAGGTGGCACTAGGTGGCGCCACCGATCCGATCTCGACCCTGTGGGGATTTTAAATCAAACCAGTGATTTCTGTGAATGTGACGCGCCGGTATGCGGAGGACAATGGGAGTGACGCGGCCAGGAAGCACGTCGTGATTTGAGGGTTGCCAGGTGTTGGGAGAACGCGCCCCCAGAACCTAAAGCCCGCAAAGGTAGATGTATGTGGATTTCTTATTGGGTTTGAATTTAAATTCTAGGCGGACGTTACGTTACATATTACATTGTACTGCGTTACATAGCAGTTTGTTAGAGACGCCCGACTGGGGTCTTTTCACGATAACGGTCGTATGCTGCGTTCAATGGCAACTCGTAAATCGGTTATTCCGAGTCGGTAGCCCCCCCACACATCCCGATTCCGAGCTAAACGCGCTCCATCGCCGCGCTAAATGCGGTTTCTTCGGTAAAGCGGCGACTTGCGTGAGCCACGGAACGTGGAATAAAACGGGGAATTACGATCGGACCGTAACGTGGCTGTCGTGAGTGGAATGGGCGTGAACGACGTAAAGGGAACTTTGTTCGCCCGTAAACGGTGCCGTGACGTCAGGTTCGTTCGGCCAGAGCGCCCCCCTCCGCTCCGCTCCCCCCTGCCTCCAAAAAAAGTCCCCAGTTTAAACGGCTGTTCGTTCCGCTTCTCCCCCCCGGAGGTCGAACATGTCCGAGTTCCGACCCCGATGTAATGCAGCAGCAATTTCCTGAATCGGGAGACCCCCCCCC
>OMKR01016427.1:2571-22696 GCA_900302355.1 Cyttopsis rosea | reverse complement strand
ACGTCAAGTTTATTTATATAGCCGTTAATCACAATACAGTCTTAAAGGGCTTCACAATCCCACATTTCACATAGAAATCAATGACATGTATATATATATATATGTATAGATATATATATACACACACACACACACACACACACACACACGTTCCGTTCTTCATACATGCAGCCCCGTGTGTCACACAGCGGTTAACCGAATGGTTAAGTTAAACAAAACACCCATAATGTGATGATGATAAAATTATTAGAATATTTATAATAATTAATAATATAAAAACATTTTATGCAGAACATGTTATCCAATATGGATAACTCGATTTTTATATCGTGCAGTGTCATCCCTGTGATTTTTTTTTAACGGTGATATTTGTACTGCTGTAAATGGCATATACCGTATTTATTTCTCCTGCAGTCCGGTGAGCTAAAGGACGTGAGCGCCGACTGGCTGCACTCTGCGCGCGCTTCCTTCATGCGGGCAGCCCACGACCTCAGCGACACCATGTCCAACGCGGATACGAGCGACGCTAAAGCCTGCCGCGTCCTCAACGAGAGGATCATGAGGGTGAGACGTCGGAGATCTTTGTGCCCTTTGATGCGCCACTGTGGTGCAATAATCGTGGGCATCGTGTTTGGCACAATTTTATTAGTTATCGCAAAAGTTTACTCCTCTCATTTCGAGAACCCTCCCCTCTGTCATTCTCCCTCCCTCCAGGTGGAGCACAGCCTGCTGTCTCCTTATGTGGCCCCCCAGGAGACTCCTTTTCGCCACTTGCTGTTGGGTTGCGGCCCTCACACCCTGCCGTCCCTGTCGGTCACCGCTGACCCGGAGCGGCTGCGGACCTGGCTGGCCCTCGCCACCTGGACCCTGCAGGGCTCCGCCGATGCCATGACGGGGGAGGTCTGGGACGTTGACAACCAGATCTAGGGGCGGAGGGTTTGGGGATGCGTGTACGTGACGGGAGGGGCCGGGGGGTCCGACAAGGCAATCTAGGAAACTGACATTGGCCCTTCCTGGTGAAATTGTAAAAGTGTGATGGCCTTGTGTCCGTGCCTTCTTCTTTGGCGTAAACTGACGTCAGCTCCTCCGAATGTTTACCCGTATGGCAATCATTCAAAAATAAACAAGGACATTAGTCGCACTGTCAACACAGTTTACCAGTCAGTCACCCACTGAATTAACCTCTCATGTTGCAGCAACCCAGATTTTATTCAGGAATACCAATCCTTGTTTCATACTGCTAGGTACTATAGTGTAGTATAGTGTATTGCGTTACATAAGTAATTTTAAAATCCTAAACATTATTTTGTCATGGTAAAATCATTAATTTCATAAATTCACTATACAGTAAGTTATGTATTCCCACGTGTTTCCCACACTTTACGTGGGTGTTCCTGAGTCTTAAACATGAAAGTTGATTCACTCTTGTTCATTCATTATTTTGTGATTCACATGCATAAAAAAATCACCAGAGTGCAGAAAAATGTCTCTAATACAGATTAGAGACATTGCACTTTGCACCTACCACCACGTCTTCAGTTTCAACGCCAAACGACAGGTATGGACCGGACGCGACGTCTCCCCAATAACCTCTGACTGCTCCCTCATCACCTCTATGACTGAGTACTCATGTGGAGAGCAGGGTGGTGGTGTTTGTTCTGCTGTGGATTCCTTCTCTCATCTCAAATTCTCAAGTTCTGCTTCCTCCATCTGACGTCCTGCTGTTTGTTGGTGACACCGCGCCCTCCCCGGTGCAGCTTCGCGGCCGGATCGCGGTCGAAGCAGCCGAGCATCCCGGGACTTGGTGATGGAACACGGAGAGGACGGCTGGATCCACTGCTGAAATATCCCTATCCAAAGTCATCACGGTCCTTAAACTTGAGCTGCTCCTCTCCCGGC
This sequence comes from Cyttopsis rosea, assembly GCA_900302355.1. NCBI lineage: Eukaryota > Metazoa > Chordata > Actinopteri > Zeiformes > Parazenidae > Cyttopsis > Cyttopsis rosea. The sequence continues at coordinate 20,797 of OMKR01016427.1, read as the reverse complement.
CGCCTCTCAGGGCCTGGGTCATGAAGATTGCGCATAGGGGCATCCTCCTGGGTGATAAAACTGATAAGAACCATGGAGATTTAAGTAAGAAAGAAATCGAATCCACGTTTTGGATTTATTTTAGAATCATGCAGGGGAGCGACCGGGTGTCTGGATAGTGTGAAAAATAAATTACACCAGAACACCATCTGGGCTATGATTTTTAGATCAATGTGGTCTCAAGGTAACATACCTAGATTTTTTTCAGGAATAAGCTTAAATGATTTGCAGACGAAGAGAACCATTAACCATCTAAACAAATCCAAATAAATTACAGCATCCCTGTTCAGAATTGTTGAAATGGAAAAAACGTACTGTATATAAACAAGATATCCTGTACATTTCACACACACCAGGTACTTTTCCTAAAGGAGGAGCCCCAGCTATATAATCAATATTCCTACTAGAATGTGCAGACTTTCCACAGGCTGCCTTGTTGTATGCTGAGAAACTCTCGAGATATCTCAATAAATAACAGTAAATAATTAACTGTGTATTATTGTATTTGCAGCATCTCACCAGAAGTAATAGATTTCAATGCCACTATAATAATTAACAATTGGTTAGAGGGCGTACAACAGACACTTAGGTTTGAATTCAATGCAATATCTCCCCCTTATCGCCTATGAATCTTTGCAGAGCTTTACAGTCGCCTTCACTGGTCCTCTTCAGTTTTTTCAGCTCCCGCAGTAGCTCATGGTCAGGAGTTAAAATCGAATTTTGGCACGAGTAAAGATGAGCGCTGACCTGTCCAACAGCAGCCGGCGTCGGTACGGAGTACTGAATTTAAGGAAGCAATGAATGTTGCGGTTTCTCCACTGAAAATTAGTCTTTTCAGTCTTAGCGCATGAATTCATGATTGGTTCAGTTGGTTCATTTGTTCACTTCCAAGTCTAAGGGTGCAAAGCTACAATCGATTTGCTAATCTCTGGCTGTGGCCTTGAGCTCCAGATGACTTTTAGAACGCTGCTTTCACACAATTAGCATCTGATTTAGGGTCATATTGTTCTGTCATTTCCATCCAGTAAAAAGGTACATTTCCCCAATTTGCCATTTTTGCATCAGAGATTGCTAAATAGGATTTGAACGTTTGATTTGGTCTTGGAAACGTTGACTTTTTCGTTCTTGTTGTAGACATAGACCACAATTTATTTTAAATTCATGATTTATTATCAAATAACAAGAGCTGCACTCTACACACAAAAAATAGCAACTAGATGTAGAAAATTCTATTTCTGATTCCCAACCAGTAAGAATAATAATCCCACTTTACTGTCATGGGAATTATAGGCTTGTTAAACACATGTGGACATATTGAGGCAAATGTCACTTTTACAGGTAAAATTGTTTTCTCAAATATTTGCTTACTGTTCTCTTATAGATATATTTAGTATCTTTTGTTGATGATTTTTGTGTTAAAAAAAATACAGTCTTATGTCAATATCATCTAATTAAAAATTAATAATTAATAATTAATAATTAATTTATTTAGTGAATACTAGTAGTTACTAGTAGTTATCTTCTCCTTCTGCCCCAAAACCTTTCAATTTCTCTATTCTGCTGCTCCCTGTCAGAGCATCTGGTTTGTGGAGTGAGTGCTAGAGCTGGGGTCTTGTGTGGTAAGGGGATGGGGGGCAGGATAGGCTTGGCGTCAGACCCAGGCCGTGCAAAGGAGAGAGTGTCCACAGCGGAGAGTTGGTCCGTGTCTGGATGGGGGGTGTTGGGTGTCTGCAGCGATCTGTCTTGTTCTTGAGGTGTTTCTAGTGTATGTCCGAGTGCAGAGATAACCAGGGGCTCTATAGCTGTTCCCGAAACTATCTCAAAGGCTGCATCTGGGGCTCTGACCTCGGAGAGTGCTTTTGCTGAACTGGAGATGGACAAAACCAAATTTCCACAAGACTCATCTGAGCTGTTCTCTATTCGCTTGCTATTATAGTTCTTGTCTTTGATTAAGGAGACACCAGGATCTTCACTTTGAGAAGGCAGAGATGACAGAGATGTTTGGGCAGACCTTTTTAAGATATGGCTGTAGTTCCCCAGACTCTTCCCTACAAGAGCCTCTCTGACCAGCTGCTCACATCTCCCAATGGAGGCCAACTCAGTGGAGGTGTTCTGCGGTCTGAGCTGTGCATGAACATGGTTCCAGTAGTTTCTGCAGGAGAGGTCTGGGCACTCCAGGGCTGAGCAGGTGCCTGATGCTGAACGGTCAGACTTAGTGGAGGTTTTCTTCTCTTCTGCCAGAGGTACTGTGGCTATGGAGGCATGATCTGGCAAGGCTCTGACACTGTGATCCCCTTCCATCTGCTCTTCCAAGCCCAGATAGTCCTTCACCAACTGTCTCAGAGTATTGTAGGCTTCCGTCTGGTCATCGCATGGAACAACGTCATTGAAGAAGCCCGGTTGTTCCCTGTTGGCAACAGCATAGAGCTCAATCCGCCACACCACTGCGTCTATCTGGGCCTGTGTGTACAGGCCGAGGACCCTCAGACTGCTGACATAGCGATCCACCTGAGTTGGTATAAGCAGGATGTAGCAGGGCTCAAAGTAACAGTTCTGTAGACTGAACACACCCTCCAGTTCCATGTGGACGCAGCAGACCAGGCCTTCCCTCGCCACGTCCTCAATGGCCTCCCTGCTCAGACCGTAGTGCTGGCCCCCATACTCAATGGTCTGGACAAACATACCCATGTAAATCATGTTCTGAAATTCTTCTTCGCTGACAAAATGGTAGTCAACACCATCCTCTTCTCCAAGGTAGGGCCCTCTGGTGGTGTGACAGGCTCCGTAAGCAAAGTATTCACTGAACTCGTGGCACAGCTTGTGGGCCAGCTCTCTCTTGCCACACCCCTGAGGTCCGGTTAGCACCAGCATGGGATATGGGGAGTCCATACTTGGCAGTGTACTATCATGGAGGACCTGAGGCTGCATCAACTGGTACACTAGTTGTGTCATGTGATTCCTCGCTGCCACCACCTCGAGAGGAGGGTCATACTTATTCAATGTAGACACCTTCTCTTCAGCTGTGACTTTCTCCTGGTCCAGTTTGATCAGATGTTGAAGGAGGAAGATTATTACGAGTCTGTAATCCTGTTGCTCCTGTACAGGGTTTTTCTGCAAATTGAGATCGCTCAGCAGGATAAGGTCATGGATCTGTGTGATCTCCTTAATTTCACAGATCAAGTTGGACTCTAGGTTGATGGAGCACAGAAGGTGGAGGTTCTGAAGGCCAGACAGACTTCTGATCTGGTTGACAGACAGGTCCAGAACCTGCAGGCTTCTCAGGGTGTCCAATCCCTCAATCCTTTCCAGCTGGTTCCCCTTGAGGTAGAGCTCTTTGAGAGGAAGACTGTCTAGACCACTGATCCTGGAGATCTTGTTGTGTGCTAGGCTGAGATGGGTGAGGCAGTTGCACTTCTCCAAACCCCCGATTTCAGTCAAGCTGTTGTAATCCAGTTTTAGTTTACTGATAGATTTAAAGGCTGACAAATCTTTCATTTCCCTCATGTTGTTGTAGGAGAAATTCACCTCTTTCAGGTTCTTCGGTGGCTGGAATCCAAAGTATTCACAAAGTTCATTGTGTGAAGCATCCAGGATGATGAGGTAGAGCATGTGACTCACAAAGGATAAATCTTTAATTTTGTTGTGTGCCAGCTCAAGCTTTTGGAGATGGACATAATTGCATAAAACAGAGACATCACTCAGTCCTTGACCTGCCACATTAAGAAACTGGTAAACATGCTGCAGTCCAGTGCTAGCACGCCCAAGGTTAGACAAACAGCTTGACACAACCGCTGTGGTGAGAACGCCATCTTTCTGCTGCCCAAATGAGCATTTGAGAAAGGTCACTTGCTTTACTTCCGTTTTCCGTTGCTCTTCTCCAGAAGTCGATGATTCCTCAGCTGACCTCTGGGAATAGCAAGTTGCCGATGCATTTTGGTCTCTCATTATGTTCAGCAGTTAAAAATAAATAATAAATATATATAACTATCTAAATATAACTAAAAATATCTACGTTTTATGATCAGTTCAAAAAGCAGGGGTGGCCCTGTGTGTGTGTGTATGTGTATATGGATGTGTATGTCTCTATGCATGTGCCTTCTTTGGCGAAAAGGATCAGAACTTGTGTTTTAATGGTCGCTCGCAAGCAATTGCAATGTTGCATTATCACCCTCTTCTGTCACAAAATGCTATATCCTGTGTCCATTGTTGTTGTTCCATTTTGTCTTCTTTTGGGGTTTTTATGGCGGCTTGCATCCTGTTTTGTTATATTACCACCCTCCTTTTGCAGTTAGTCTACTCTCTTTTCTTACATCGCCTACTCTGTTTCCTGAGACGCACACCCCTGTCACACCCCTGTGTCCTCCTAATGGAGTACATCTCAGTTCATGACATGACTGTAAGCTGGGGTTATCTCTGATTCCCTCCCATACCTCCAAATGCTAAGCTTTATAGGGGGAGCGTTGTGACGTCACAAAGACATCATATGATGATACCCCCGCAGACCGGGGGGCAATCCACTAGGGAATTACCCTAATATGTTGTTTACATGTGCCTCCGTGACGACTGGGTTTGTGCCGACAGACCCCTCCCACCCTCTGCGGTATGTGATCTTCACATCCAACTGTAATCCTCTGTGTTGAGGACAATGCAGGTCAGTCGTCTTGGTGGTGGTCCAGAGCCTCATCTTCCAGACTCCACTTCGTCCTTCTCTCCCCTTCTATCTGTGCGCTTTGGCCTCCCCAGTGCCAGGACCACGGCTCTCTGTGGGGCATCCATGCTAGTCTGGCTGATGTAGGAGTGAAGGTTCAGAGAGGGCAAGGCTTTCTGGAGCTGGTCCACCCTGCGGTGGGAGGTTGCTGACAGGTGTGCTCCACTAGGAGGCCGTGCAGGTCTCCTACCCTGACAGCATGGTCTATGTCAGGCTCCTCCAGCAGGGCCTTGCATAGAAGCATCGCCTCGCTGGGCTCCTTCTCGTACAAACTGCATGCCTCGATGAATCTCTTGATCAGGGTGATTTTGTGCTGCAGGTTGCCCATTCGGGCATCCTCCTCTTCTGGGTTCTGTCCTTTGGCTTTTGACAGACACTTGTAGGCCTCCGTTAGGGCACCCAGTGCTTTCTCATAGTTCCTGAAGTCATCAATTTCCTCCTGAGCACAGACTTCATAGAAGCCAGCCAGCAGGTCCAGTGCTCGACCTTTGGTGTAGAAGCCTATGAGGTTCTTCATGATCTCAGGGTTCTTGCGCCAGTCCAGGGACTGCAGGTAGTTCCCGGCCATAATGTAGATCTCTTTCTGACGAGACACGCCGGCAAAGAAGACAATCTTCTCGGTGTCCCCCGATTTGAGCAGAGCCCTCATAGCCTTTAGCTTGTTGCCAGCCTGTGTGTACTTCTTGGTTGCCAGGTGGTAGTTTCCTTGTCGCATGCAGCAGTCTGCGACTCTGTGCAGCAGATCCCTGCGCTCATCCTCCGGCAGCTCGGCAGATTCCCTGCTGAGTGTCATGGACTCTGCCAGCTGCTCTGTGATAGTCAGACTCTTATCCAGACACAGCTGCAAAGCATCATGATACTTCTTAGAGGCCACCAATAGCTCCACTGCCTTCTCGTACTGGGAGTGTTTGATAAAGAAGTCAGAGCAGCGTGCCAGGAGGGTGGGGTCGGAGTTCTCATTCAGGTCCTCAGCGATGAGCTGCAGGGCTGAGAACTGCTGTGTGGCAAAGGCTAGTTCCAGGGCCTTAGATATGTGACCCGCCTTGTGGTAGAGCACCACGGCTCTGTCCATGTGTGTCCCCTTCTCCTCGTAGTAGCAGGCAGCTTCCATCATGTCCTCTGGGTTGCTGAGCAGTGCTAAGTTCATTAGTTGGTCATCCAGTCCATTCTCTTTGCAGAGGCGGATGGCATTGTTGTACGCCTGCGCCCGACTGTAAAAGTGGACTGCCTGTTTGATCTCATTATGGCCTTCATACTGCCGGGCAAGGACGTACGACGCAGCCCGGTTCCCCGTGTTGTTGGCAAATTCAGACACCTTCTGGATGTTTCCCAGGTAGCAGTGCACTCGGACCAGGGACAGGTAGTCCTCGGCATACCCGTAGTAGCACAGCGCTGAATTCATGTCAGACTGGCTCTCCAGGTACTGGGCCCACCATTTGTAGATGTTCTTGTCTTTCATCTTGTTGACATAGATCTTCAGAGACAAGATGTTGTCCTGGAGCATTCTGGGTACTTCAAATCTGTGTGTGTCTGACTTCTCATAGTATGTGAGGGCCAGGTTCTTGTCACCAATGGCCTCCAGATGTTTGCCAAAATTGTAGTAGGTGGTGCGCAGGTGTATGCGGTCATGGTTTTCAGCCGTTTTCATGGCCAGCTGCCACTGGCCACAGGCCTGGTAGAACTTATTCAGGAGGTCGTATCGCTGGCATGCCATGTACAGCTTCTCTGCATCTTCTAGCATTCCCAGTTGAGCTGCCAGCACGGCTACCTGGGCCTCCAGTTCAGGTTCCGCCCTGGCCTTCCGCAGGGAGTGAGCTGCCCTGCCGTTGCCCATGTTACCAAGGCAGACCTGAGCCACGTCCAGACGCCGGTTCTTCACGCACATGCGTGCCATGTTTTCCCAGACCGCCACACTTTTGATGAGCTTGATGGACTTGAAGGCCTCATCCATGTTGCCGATGGTAAGATAGAAGCTGAAATTGAGCATGGCATCTCGCATGGCCTGCTCACAGTTCTCCATGCCCACAAAGTCCCTGAGGGCTCTCCTGGTCACCATGTGGGGGGTCCGGGAGGCTGGGGCAGGGGAGGGGGCTGATGCCTGGGGCAGAGCTGAAGCTGGAGTCTTCACCAGCCCTGGGTCAATTTCACCAGGTTTGCAGGTGAAGTAATAGTAGGGGGCGTCGAGGGCCAGCAGGCCCTGCAGACTGACAGGTTTAGGGAAGCTGTCCTGCAAAAGGAGGCCATGTTCCTGAGTACAAAAGAAGGTTACCACAGTGACATCCGCCATGTCCAGGTTGCAGGAGGCAGATTCAGAGCTGGCAGGAACCGTCTCACAGACGAATAGACGTTTCTCACTCTCATCCCAGAAGTGAGACACAGGACAGCGACCCCTAAGCTGTGAATGCTGCCGTTCCCCGTCATCGGGCTGTGACAGCTGGCTGTGAGGCCGGCCCGTGAAGAAGTCAAAGTGTGTGATAGTGTCCATCTCCACATCATAGAAATGCACTTTGTGGTCTGGGCAACCGTTCATCTGAGTGATTAGGAGGCTGACGTGGCTGCCATTGGCGTTGCACCTGACAGAGTGCAGGGATCCCAGGGTGGAGATCTGCTCACACAGGTTCTTGGCTCTGTTGGCTTTGGCTTCTCGTCTGGTAAGGTCAAATACTTTGATATAAGCTGTGTCTGTGCCTACCACCAGATAGTCCTGGCACACACTGAGCAGCACAGGGTTTCCCTCCGCCATGGAGAATGACAGTATCTGCTTCACAGTACCCTGCGGTGTTCGGACCTTCACCCTGCTTTGCTCCACCGTGTAGATGTTCTCACCGTGCACAGCTACGACATGAGATTCACACTGAAAAGAACCTGCCTTATGTAGATCACTTCCTATCAGCTGGTACACAGTGACCTGTTTACCACTCCACACTGTCACTGAGTCCTTTGTGGCGCAGACCCCCTTGATGTGACTCTCGGAGCGCAGCGTGAGCTGCTCCACCGTGTGGAATTGGGTGATGCTCAGCTGGGTGGGCGAGAGTTGCACCGCTGCCACTTGCTGGCCATAGTGGGCCGACATGACATGCTCGCTTAGGATCAGCACTGTATTAATAGTGTTGGCTGCCAGAAGGTTCAGGCTGGAGCCCCAGTCTAGCTGGGTGACATTGCCCTCCACTTCAGTGGGTGTCTGCAGCTTCCACTGAACCTTGGCTTCGTTCCTGTTGATTCCAGACTGTAGCAGCATTTTCCACATCGCTACACGACCCAGATTGGTCCCTGCAGCCAGGATCTCTTTCCCAGAGCAGTAGGACACACAGTTGACCAGTTCTCCTCTCTTGAAGCCCAGATTCTCATCCAGCGACAGAACGTAGTTATCATCCCTCTCCAAGTCCCAGAGCCTGATGATCTGCTCCCTTGTAGCTGTGATCAGAAGGCCGTTTTCTGTCCAGACGATGTCTGCATTCTGGCCAGTCTGACAGCTCAGCTTAACTTTCATAAGCTCCTGTGCACCCCCCTCAAGCCCCATGGCATACTGCGACAGTGTCAGGGTCTCTGTGACCACGACCAACGCCTCTCGTCTCCCCAGGTAGAAGAGCTTCTGGATGGGACCATCCACCCTGAGGAGGACACTGGTCTTACCATGATCATCCACGCTGTGCACCTTCCCATCTGCGGTGCCGACATAGAGCAGCATCTCTTCCTGAGGGCCCATCTTCATGGCTGATCCCTTCCCACCCTTCCCCCAGTTGAATTTATCCAGAGCTTTCTCTTCTCCACTCACAGCTGCTCTGGCAAGCATCATAACGTCTTCCCCAGAAGATGGAGGTCTAAAGATGCAGCAGCTCAGCATGTGGTTGTAGCAGTGCTTCACCACGTGGCTTCCCGGCAGTCTTCCTCTGACATCCAGCCTCCAAATTGCCAGCAACCCCATCTGATCCCCGGTGACCAGGTGGCTTCCTGAGCTGCTCCACTCCAGCAGTGTGATGTAGGCGGTGTGGGTGTTCGGCAGGACTGTCTGCTCTCCGGAGGGGTGCATGAGCAACACCAGCTCTCCGGTCTGCCAGCCGAGCGCCAGCAGGGGCTTCGCCGGGTGCCAGCGAAGGGCGGTGGGCTGGTATGGACGGTCCATGTGGCAGCTCTCCACGTACTCCCCCTGCTGGAGGTAAAGGTCTACGTTTCCTCCGGTGGTGGGACTGTTGGAGACCACGGCCAGGACAGGGTGGGCTGAATGCCATGCCACCTGGGTGGGAAACCCATGTGATTCTGATGCTTTAACACGATGTTCAAAGTACACCGCCATGTTCCCTGTTGTTCTGTTCTTGAAACGCCCCCTTCACTTCTCAAGTAAAATCACACATTTGGGTTTGAAAGATGACTGGAATAGTCGAGTCCATTGTAGTGCGGTTTTTAGCCTAGCATGCTAGAGGAAAATCTTCTCTGCAGTTACCACTGACATCGTATTGGGGGGGATAATAATTTTTTTGCTTGTTGACATGTAGCTATTACATGTATATTCAATATATTGAACACTGGGCCAATAACAATGAAAAGATTCCTGTTGAAATTGTAAATGTGTGCTTGCCCAGTATGTGTATGTATGTGCCTCCTTCTTTGCCATAAACTGACGGCAGTGTCTTTTCTTCTTCTTGGGTTTTTATGAATCTTGAATCCTGTACCATTGCATTACCACCTCCCTGCTGTTTAATGGTTCTCTTTTCGGGTTAGAAATTGTGCCTTTCTTCTTTGGCGTAAACTAATTGCAGCTGTCACTGCTACCTTGCCAGTACTGAAGCCGGTCATTGTCTATTATTTTTGGGTTTTTATGGCGGCTTGCCTCCTGTTTTGTTGCGTTACCCTCCTCCTCTTGCCAATTATGTGCTTTCTGTTATCACTTCTATCTCCTACTGTGCGTCGTACAAACGCTCAGCATTCTAAAGACAGTTGTGACATCACAAAGATATCACATGATGATGCCCCCATGGAAGCTGCGGCAACGCTATGTGGGGAATTCCACTAATATGTTTACATATTTCCGTGACTACTGGATTTCTCTGCCACACTCTTTCCCAAAATTTGGTGCAAAAATTTTTAATTTTTCAGAAACTGAAAATCTTCGACAAGGTAGTATAATGCGTCATGATTGAGGCGGTCATATATTGTGCTTTTGTGCGAAATATATCAGGAGTAACATTAAAAAATAATAATATGTGGAACGATAGCAATAGTGTGCTGCCAGCACACTTAATGAGGAATAATAGCAGGTGTGCGGTGCTGCCAGCACGCTTAGTTATTAGTTTGTCTACACTGGGTAATTGGTAATATCAAGGACTTTTCAACAATTTATCACAGGGAACTCAAAAGAGTGAAATTCTGTTCATTAAAAATCTTGTATGAAAGCAAGTGATGAGAGTGGTGAGTTAAAAAAGAATGTGACCTTCAGACACCTCCACATTGACACAACTGCTGTCTTTTAACATAATTTCATTATAAGGGATTATGCTGCGGATGAAAGGGACATATTTCATAGTATTCCTACAAATGAATGTTTTAATGAACAATTTCAGTTTCTCTAAACAGGACTGTGTTAACTTTTTTTGTGGGGGGGTTGCTGAAGTTGAATCCTCCTCCTATTAAGCGCCTTTCTTTGTTGATCTGGGGTAGGATCACATGTTGCTCTGTCTTGGCCTTGGTTTTCTCCTCACCCTTTTGCCGTTTCTGAGCCACATACTTCTGCTTCACGGTCTGCAGCTCTTCAGCCAACTTCTCGTTCTCCGACTTGTACTCTTTTGCCTTGGACTCATACATGTTCAGCTCCACTGTTAATGCCTTGATCTTCTTGGCCTTTTGCCTGATGGTCCATTGGCTCTGTTGGAGCTGCTCTGCTACCTCAGGACCCGGTTGACGGGACAGAGTCTGCTTCATCTCAACATATTCTCTTTCCTTTTCCTGCAATAAAATCTCTTTGTCCACCACCTCTTGTGTCTTAGTGATCAAGCGTTTCAGTAAAGACTGAATTTTCTGGATGAGTCTGAACTGGTCAGGGTCGCTGCCCTCAAGCTTTCTCCAGCGGTGTAAATTTGTGGGGTTCTCCAGCATTTCTTTAAGTTTGCTGTTCCTTGTCCTCTCTTTGAGCAGCTCCTTCTGCAAGTCGAAGAGCTCCCACCTCAAGTCATCTGCGTTGGATGCTGTTTTGCCCAGGATGGCCTTCTCACGCCTGCACCTCTTAATCTCCAGTTTGAGTAGACGAATGTCCTCCATTCGCTGCTGGTACTGGATGTCACCCTTGTTCAGGATGGACTTCTGGGTCTTGTTCAACTCGTAAAGAAGTTTCAATTCGTCATTGCGGCGCAGCAGCTGTGAGCCCATGATGCCACGCTCTCTGATCACCTGGTCCAATTCCTGCTTCTGTCGGAAGTTCTCAGTATCAGCTTCGGCTATGACCTTGCGCAGTGTTTGCTCTTCTGACATCTGGCTGTCAATGTACTGCTTTGTTTCCTCTGCCTGCTGCTTCATCAGCTGCATTTTCTCCTTGAGACCCTCATTCTCCTTCTCCACATGCTGGAATTCCTGGTGTTCCCTGGCCATGTCTGCATCCTTTCCACTGATCTCCTCCTTCAACTGGTCAATCTGGTGGTTAATGATCTTCAGCTTCCTCTTCATCTCTGTGATCTCATCTTGAGCCACGATGAGTTCCTTGCAGTAGAGGTTCCTCTCTGACACAACTGACTCATACAGGTTCTGTAGCTGCTTGCGCTTGTTCTCCAACTCACCGACCTGCTTCTTATACCCAAACAGCTCTGTCTCCTTGACTATGATGTTGTCCTCGTGTTGCTGCACCGTGTGCCTCAGATTGCTGGTCTCATTGATGTAGCGGTCACGGTCTTTCTCCAACTGGAAAATGATCTTGCGTTGTTTCTGTGTCTCCTCGTGATAGTTGTGGATCTCCTGGTTCAAGGTCTTCTTGTCCTGCTCCTGAAGCCTCACCATGTTCTGCTGTTTCTTTGTTGCGCTTGTAGCTTTTATTACATTCTTTTTCAAAATCTCCCTTTCTCGCACCAACTCATCTATGTTTTTCTTGGAGATCTCTGCTTGCTTATTGGAGGCCTCGAGTGCTTTCTCCAGACCACAGATTTTGTTTTTCAATATCTCCTGCTGCACCTCAACTTCCTTCTTCTGATCCTCCATCTGTTGATACTTCTTTTGGATGGCCTCTCTCATCTTTGTTAACTTCACTATCTCTTGGCTCTTGTGACTTCCCTCTTCCTCTTTTATCTTCAGCTCTTTTGCTTGCTTGCTATGCTCCCCAGTGAGATGTTCCATGTTCTGGAGAAGCTGCTTGTGGTCCTGCTGCAGCTTTGTGCCACTCACATGCATGTTCTCCAGCTCCTTTGTGGTCCGATCATTCAATATCTTCAACTCCCTGAGTTGATGTTGGAGTCTGTGATGCTCGTCTTCGGCCTGCTGGCTCTGCAGGGTCAGAGCTTTGATGTCAGCCATCTTGGCCTCTGTGTTGGCCTGCAGCTTCTCCATATCCTTTTCGAGCCTCTCGCTCCTCCGCTTCTCCCGAGAGATCTTGTACTCGTTGACTTGCAGCTCCTGCTGGAGCTGAGTAATGGTTTCTCTCTGGGATTTATCTAGCGTCTGCTGAGTGACAGATGCCATGGCAAAGTCATCTTTCAGTGTCTGCACCGTGGTCAGTAGCTGATCCCGCTCTGTGGTCAGCTGCTCCTTCACCTTCAGGTCATTTTCTTCACTTGTGGACAAACTGACTCCTCGTTCAATCAGCTCTGCCAAGTTTTCGATTTCCTCTTTCAAAGTTGTAATGGTCCCATTGGCTATTTTATTTTCTTTGTGACCTTCATCAATGTTTTTCCAAGCTGTTTCTAGTTCATTATTCAAATAATTAATCGTTGTCTTATCATCTTGGGACTGTTTCAGTGCAGTAGCAACTTTGGTGGAGTTGGACGCAATCTCGGTCTGCAGCTCATGGGATTTGGACTTCAAGCTCTTCTCACTCTCATGTGACTTCTTCAGGGCATTGATGAGTTTCTCATACTCCTGCCGCCACTTGTCCATGTTCTTATCCCCTGCCAGTTCATCAAGTATCACCTGGAACTCTTTCTCCATGGTTTGAAATGTCTCTTGCTTTCTATCTTTTTCCTCCATTAGATCAGCCTAGTTCCGCGACCCGGATAAGGAAGGAAAAGAAATCAAGAAAATTGATGGATGTGCTAAGTAAAAGTGATGAAAATATTGTTTCCCCGCACTAACGTGCCTATTTTCCAGTCGATGGTTGTCGCAGGTTAATTATCAAATCTCGATTCTGGGGTTTCACCCACGGCATTGGCAATGTTTTAATTGCTTCTATCCAGCTTGATCACTACTTCCTTGTTGGTCTTCAAAGCTTGACATCCCTTGAGGTGTCTGTTAAATCTGAAAAAGATCTGATTTGATTAAGTGCTAGGCGTGTAGTCTGAAACTGATGCAAGCTTCTTCCTGTGTTTTAACTTTGGCTCACATTACTAAGTAAGAGTGTGTGTGTGTTTTTTCAACCTTGACCAATCGTTGTCTACTGACTAGGGCTGGTCCTCCAATGCTGAACTTTATAGGGAGAGAACTGTGACATCACACATACACCCCATGGTGATGCCCCCTAGGCTATCGGGGGTGGGGCTATGTGGGGAATTCCCTTTTGTTTACAGCGTGAAGTTTTGGCACCCCAGGTAAAAATGCATGTTACAATGAATATCTTGAATGGAAGAATACCGTGAATGGAAGATGAGCTGACCTCTAATCCATATCAAGTTAAGTTAAACAATTCAAAATTTAAAGCAATATTACTTTTAATTTGATTCTTTACAGTTTCCACACGATAAAAAGCATCTCCAATTGTTTCCATGACAACTGGGCTTGTGTTGACAAATTGCTAGATATAGAATCTAGAATAGAATCTGTCTGTCTGCCTGCCTGCATGCCTGTCTCGGTCAATTTCGAAATGCGTTATTGGCATAACAAAATTCATTTGCACTGCCAAAGGGCAATGCCGTGAACATCTTCAAATTACGATTATACCATTTATATCATAAACATGTAATATAATTATCACAACAACTCAATTCTCTCTCTGTCCTCACTATCAACTAAACATTTGAGTGTGTGTGTGCAGAATTTAAATACCACATTATAAAACTCAAACCTTAATGTTGCGTTGAAGACATAACCATTGCATTGAAAAGTATGATGTAACCATAGCAACCTGTTCATTTTTTTGGAATACATTTTTATTTAAAGAAGTACATTAACTATTACTCATATGGTATTCAATGCTGAAATTAATCTTGAAATATAAGATGCTCAAACTCCATAATACTCTTGTCATCAGGTAGACAGGTTCCAAAAGCTTCAAGTAAAAGGTTCTCTTCTTTAACTGCTTTTTCAAAATCTGCAAAAGAGAGTCGGCCGTCATGGTCATTATCCATCATCTTCAGTGTGATTTCCACCAGGTCTTTAACTCCTTCATCAGGGTCCTCCTCAATAGGCTGTCTGATCAGGCTGTTCATCAGCATGTGAAACATCTCCTCTCTGGAGATATAGCCATCACTGTTCAAGTCATATACATCAAAGCAGTATTTGATTTTTTCATCCAAGGTCCCACGAAGAAAAACTGAGAGGCCCTCAATCCACTCTTTTACACTGACAAAGTTGTCATTGTCCTTATCAAATGCATGGAAAACTCCATCCATTTGCAGGTCATCTGTCATTCCAAAGGTTTTGTGCAGTATGTTTCTGAACATCCCTCTGTCCAGGCCATGGATGACTCTTCCAGTAACGGGCTGGTCCCCCATGAGTTCATTAAATAGTCTGATCAGGCACTCTGCCTCTCTTTTATTGAAGCGTTTCACTTTTTTAGTCATTTCTTCAGCGAGGTTTTGTATTTTCTTTTTATTCATAGCAGACATTTCTGATATGGATTGGGGCGACAGGTTAGCAAACTTGACCCTGACCACCTCCTCCTTCTTCTTCTTCCTCTCGTGCACGTATGTTATTTATATCTCATTTTATTTTTTATCTTTATGTCTTGCGTGTCTGACCGACAGCAGCTCGTGCCGCTCGCTCATCACTGACTATCGCCCTCTTTGGGTTTTCACTTTATAGGGGGAGGGTTGTGATGTCACAAAGACATCACATGATGATGCCCCCTGGTTAGCGCAGCTGTGGGACTATGTAGGGAATTCCCCTAATATGTGTTTCCATGTCGGCTGGTTTGTGCTCACAGTTTTGGAGCAAAAGTGGAATACTTCATAATCCGTTGGCCAATCGGGAATAGCCCATAGGGATGAAGAAATTAAGCTTTCTGACAGTTCACCAACAGCCTGGGAACCAGACCAATCTGCGAGCTCATGATTAATTTGCTCTGCCAGATTGGTCTGGCCACCCTCCCATTCAAACAGATTTCTACCCAACCATTTTATGTTCGGGCTAATCGCAGTCTGCATTTTCCATCGCTCAGCGCTATGTGTCGTTGCTCTGATTAGTTCTAGGTCTATCCAATTGCGTCCAGAGACATTTTGGTCTGCGAACGTTGGTAACGGCCCTTGGCAATCGAAAATGAATGGAGAGGTTCCAGACCAATACGCATTTCCGAATTGGTCTGGCGATGCCAGGCTAGTTTACCGACACACTGTCTTTAAAATGGGTTCCGTACTTGGAGCTTCATTTGAGAGAATAGACATTGTTATCTGCTGGTGAAATGAATGTAGCGCAACAAACCTGACGACTACCGAGTATATACAGTATACTGTCTGTATGAACTAACTGACACTAGTGTGAGAGTGAATATTAAGAGATACCATGTCAAAGTGTTCACACACTTGAGAGCTCCTTGTTTTTAGCTGACTCCATCACAACAATAAACACAATCTAATGCACTCTTTGTGACGATTAGGTGGTATTACATCTTTGACCACAAGATGTCAGTAGCGGTTCGACATTAGACCTGAGGAGATTGTTCATGAACGGAAGCTGAAGACAGTGCAAGGAGACCAAAGAACTAACATGTAACCTGCTGACATGGTTCATAAAGTTATAAGTGCATTGGAGAAGAGACCCAGTTCATCTTTGCAATAACGAACGAAGCACTCTTCACAACAATGGCGATGCGTGCACCTACTACTGCAACCCACGATTTGTGCATATTCAGAGAAATGCATTGAAAGTGGCATAGCACTGTCAAATGAGGCTTTCTGCATGGAGTCCAGGGCAGCAGCTGGTCCTCTGATGTGTGAAGTGGTTCTACTCAGCACAACACCGGCCATGCCTGCTTGGAAGACCGTTTTCACTGAAATCACTGCATATACTGTACATCAAATGCGGCTTCATCTTTCTGTCACATGATCTCCTCAGCATGACCACAATTCTCAATCTCATGTTCTCCAGCGGTTGTTCATTGTATTTTACTGTATATTACGATTTACCATATTTAGAATTATTTTTAAAAGCCATTTTGAGTGTCCTTAAGAGCCAATGAGATTTGAACGCCTCATCATTTACATGATCAGGTTAGGCATGGGAACCCAGAATGAGCCTCCTCATGTCATAACAAAGACTGTGTTGCTGTTACAGGCTGTTCCTTATACATGTGTGTTTTTTTTTTTTTTGTAACTATTCCATTTCTGCAATTCTATTACTAACTTCTACAAGCAGGGCTGATTCAAACCTGTTTGTTCTAATTGATATCATTCAGGTGAATTATTGTTAGTTTCCTGTTAAAGTAGACCTACTTTGTTAGAAATACATGTTTTACCCCATGCTGTGCAAAAAGCTGACGTGTAGTTGTATTGTGGCCACCAAGGGGCACATGACAGGCCTGATAATTATTTATTTATTTTCATTTTATATATAAATATATCTACAAACTTGCAGAATTTTCTATTTTTGACCCAGTGTTAATTGTTGATAGAGAGGTTTTTTTTTCTATTATTTAGTTAATTATAAGGTTTATTGTGCCTTGCCATTGCCTTTATTATTATATCCTATCTGTGTATCTTTCATTAAATTCATTAAATGTTACGATTATGCCATCCCAATTCCATCCTGCTCAAACTAATCTCAGCCATGGCTGCTGTGAACCCCCATTCAGCGTCCTGGCGTTGCCATGGCGACGCAGCTCGCCTCTCGGTGTACTGGCCCTTTAAGTATTTACGCACGCGGATGACGCTGCGGTCCCGTGTCACACTGAAATGTGCGACCTGCCGGAATCTCGGTCTTAAATCCAAACGCTGTGTGCACAGCGGAGAGGCTGGTGGGAATGTGGCGTAAGTATTTCAGACTATTTATTTTTTATTTTTGACAAGCGCTACATTTACACATTCGATGGGGATTAACGGAAATTGTGATGTATTAAAAAATAATAATAATAAAAAGCAGAGCGGTAATCCTGAGGGTCCCCGTTTTGGACAGGTCACTGATCTGCACGCAGCACCGGCAGGGAAGCGCCCCGGAAGGCGGAGAGACAACATCCATCAGAACCAAGATCTATGATCAAATGACATGAATGTAAATCCGCTCTCCTCACAGGTCAGTGCTCAGATGTGTTATTCAGCATTTTCACCTATTTCCTATTAAATGCATATTTCTTGCTTGCTTTGCATTATCACTATTTCATTGCCTTAATGTATTAATGTAAAGCACTTTGAGGTGCATGTTGTGTGTATGAAAGGTGCTGTACAAATACAGATGATTATTATTTTTTTTATTATTATTATTATTATTATTATGTTTCCTCATTATAGTGGGCGTGATAAAGATGCGTGTTTTTTTTTGCTCTGCGCAAATGGTTGGTGTATTTGTTATGGTTATGGTTGGTGTATTTGGTATGGTTATGGTTGGTGTAGTTGGTATGGTTATGGTTGGTGTAGTTGGTATGGTTATGGTTGGTGTAGTTGGTATGGTTATGGTTGGTGTAGTTGGTATGGTTATGGTTGGTGTAGTTGGTATGGTTATGGTTGGTGTAGTTGGTATGGTTATGGTTGGTGTAGTTGGTATGGTTATGGTTGGTGTAGTTGGTATGGTTATGGTTGGTGTAGTTGGCATGGTTATGGTTGGTGTAGTTGGTATGGTTATGGTTGGTGGAGTTGGTATGGTTGTGGTTGGTGGAGTTGGTATGGTTGTGGTTGGTGGAGTTGGTATGGTTGTGGTTGGTGGAGTTGGTATGGTTGTGGTTGGTGGAGTTGGTATGGTTGTGGTTGGTGGAGTTGGTATGGTTATGGTCAGCATAAAATCAAAGAAGACAATATGTTTTACTTGCAACACCGACAGCAGGCCAGGTAGCTAATTTAAGATGGCATTAAAGCCAGCAGACCAGACTGTAATCAGCTTTAGGGTTCAAGTAGGCTGCAGTGTGTGTGTGTGCGTGCATGCGTGCGTGCGTGCGTGCGTGCGTGCGTGCATGCGTGCGTGCATGCGTGTGTTGCAGCCTCCTAGTGG
>OMKR01016354.1:2146-18007 GCA_900302355.1 Cyttopsis rosea | reverse complement strand
AGTCTTCTCTTTGAAAGACTGAAAAATGTCCTCTCCCCGTGTGTGTTCTTTCATGGGCAGTATTGGTAACATCTCCTCTTCTGCAGTCATATCTGGAAACACCATCCGAATAAAAATGCACAACTGAGCTGTATCACTTACGTCTGTAGACTCGTCCAATTGCAGTGAGAAACAATCGCAGTCCGTGATGTCCTTCTGAAGCTGCTGTGTCAAGTCCTCGGCCATGACGTCACAGCGCCGTGTGACTGTACTTCTTGATGCTGGAGAGCTTTGATTGAAGATAGTGTTTCCGGTTTGTTTGTAAAGTCCCGAAACAACGAATCAGCTGCTTCAGCGAATGGCTCTGTTACCGTCTCTCCATCTTGGAAGGACGTCTTGTGCTTAGTGACGGCGTGACTCACCCTGAACGATGCTTCGGTGGCTGCCTTCGCTTTTGAAGTCACCTTTGTGAAACATGCTGCTGATCGGACAACTGTGGTTTCAGTCCCTTCACCTTCCTCTTCCTCGGCTTTTCGGAGGGAAGTCAGCGTCGTACGTTCTGTGAACTGTCCCAAAGTGCCGCTCCACATGTCCCTTCTTCGAACTAGCGACCGTAGCTTTGCAGATCAGACAAACGCACTTTGAATATGACATCGTGAAAAAAAAGTCCTCCTCCCATTCTGGATGGAAGTTGTAAGTTTTTGGTTTCTTACTTGGTCCAGCTCCTCCACTCATTTTAGTCGAATTGTATAAATTGGCAGGCTAACTAGCTAATCAGCTCGCCAGTGATTTGCAGCTGGCGGGGTTGACCGCGTGTTAGAAAAGATGAGATCTTAAACTTTTTATTTTTTCAATGCCACGCGATCTACCCACACTACCTTTGCGATCGACGTATTGGGCACCGCTGGTATACAGTATACAAGCTGACAGAACAGTGACACTAACCTTTAGTAGAGAAAAAAAATCTGTGGTGTGTCATGCCTGGCTGTTCTCCATACAGGCAGGTAAACGGGGGAGATGTTCTACTCTTTAGAACAACCCAGAAAGGTATACTATGTGGCTATCTACAAAAAAGAACAGGATTTTTTTTAATGCAGCCTACAATACACCACTTGTGGGGAAAAAATACAATTCAGACTTGACATTGTCTCTATACTGTACATGTGTATAGATTGTAATTTTTCCTTTTAAGCACCGGTCTCATTGATTGATAGATATCATATTCAATACACTTCAATTGTGTCTTGTCTGTATTAACGTAGCAGCTCATGTGATAGATTGAATTCTTCATTAATAAATGAATATTTGTAATTGATGGAACAAAGAAATGTTGAGAATGTTAATGCTTCTTTGGCTGTCTCAGCTGGGCGGCAAGTGGAGGATGTGGGAGGTTTGTCCAAACGGAGGGGACGCGCTTACCAAAGCCCAGAGAAGAGCACTTCCCGAAGTCCACTGAGAAACACCACCCAGGAGAGCAACGTACGCAGGAATAATGTGGAATTCAGGGAACCGCTGGCCTCTTACAGGTATTCTCATTCATAACACTGCCATTAGGAAATCCTCCAACAGGGTAAAATGTGGTATCAAAGAATATTACCATGACACACATCCCATACCAACAGCAGTATAAAATTTGCATAAAACTACTAATGAAAACGTGGACACAAGCTTTTTAGATGGTAAGAATGAAGATAAAGGATTATATATTAATTGTTATGCCCAGATGACCCGAATCAAACAGTTAAATCTATATTGTTCAGTGAAGGCATTTAATGGGATTTCTACTCGATATTGGCAAATTCGCAACCAGTATGGGGGAAAAGTGGTATCGGCACGTCCCTAAATGCCACACATCATATTACCTCAACCCTACTGTATCAAACATCACCAAAAAATGCATGAGCTTCAACAAGAGTTAATGTTGTAAGTGTTCTAGAGTCAACTTGTGAATAAATGGTTGATTTCACTGTGGGGCTGAGAAATTTTTATTTTTAACTTGTGCTTTACGCCAGTTAGTTTTGCGGTAAGATTTGCTGCGTCAGAAGAGCTGTTTTTGTACAAATAACGGTCTGCCCCTGAGGTTCTTCAGTACACAGGCCCTCCTTTCAGAGACCATATGCTCTTGACATCCCCCACTTGAATAGCATACATGCCTCAGCAATAAGAGGTTTAGCTCCATTTTATTTAAGATTTACTGCAAAGCCTTCAAGACTCATTGCCAGTTGTGGGTTTGTATAAACCCTTCAAAACCTTCCGTGTTTTAGTTTCTTACAGTCAACATGCAAATCACGAGACTAATGATAATGAAGAAATTAATTACTCCAAGCCCTGCTTTTTTGAGTATTATTTTCCATACTTTGGTTTTGCTTTAAACATGTTGTATTTTGCCACAGGATGTGCTAATGTGGAGTGAATGATTACCCTGCTGTATGAGTGAATGTGTCAAGTTGCAGTGTACAAGTTCAGTTTGACTTTGAGTTTAGTCATGTCACTTCATTCTACTGATTATGCCTCTGATGCATTTGCAACACTAGCAATTGTGCATGTAGATTTACTGTATACAATTAGCCTATTCGGTGTCAGTACACAAATGAAGTGACATATTGAAGTACGGCCATGTGTTTTACTGTAGGTTAATATAGTCTCATTTATTTGTTTTATTTTCACTTTTTTGTACTGCTGAATTTTCCAAATGGTACTTTAAATATTTACTTTTTTATTGTAAAAATTTGGTTCTTTATATTACTATAGAACTTGGTCAACCATTACTCATGATAATGCTGTGTAGTCAATTTGAGAAAAATTAAGATATTGTAGTTTTCTTATATATTCTAGTTAGATATTTATATTATCTGTCTATATTTATATATCTATATTTCTTTCATTCACATTTACCTTGCACAATTTACCAGTTTTCAACATTTTAACATACAGATTGTAAATAGTAATTTCAAGTATATACAAGTTATGTACCATTATTTTTATCCAAACAACCAGAAATATGCACTTGGTGCCCTCATTTATGTGGTGAATTAAGGGTAAATCTTGGTCCTTCCTGATCTGGTGTAATCTGGTTCCTTTGCAGGGAAGCCACCCCTCCACCACTGCCCCCGTCACAGCTGGAGGCCTACAGCCTGCAGTCAGTGCCTGAGCTTCCCTACCCAGCATCCCAGTCTCCCTCAGATCGCATCCTCAGTCAGTTGGTGTACCAGAGAGACACTGCCGACTGGAAGACCAACCAGGACATGGACAGCACGCACTCTTCTGCTCTGGAGAGTACAGAGGTCTGCTACCTCAATGACCGGCTGGCCTTGGACTCTCTGAAAACTGTGGCGCCGCCATGTCATGTCAGCCCTGCTGGTGAGGAAGCAGGAGAGCTGAGAAAGCGTCAAGCACAACTTATGCAGAGCACAGAGAGCCAAACTGCAGTCCCAGCCCCTTGGAACAACTCGGCCTCCTCCAGTCCCGGCTCAGCCTCCCAGCGCCTGGAGAACTTGCGACGGCGACAACCTGATGATAAGCTGGAGAAGCTGAAGGAGCGTATTCGCAGACAGAGGGAGCACTTGGAGGAGGCTGCAGAGCGCGACAAGCTGCTGGGATATCTCGAGCAGCCCATACATGGAACCATGGGAAGCAGCAGTGGCGCTGCCACCATCCCCACCGCTAAAATCCGTAAGGTGGCAGCTGCCCCGCCAGCACCTATATACAAAGGTAATTCAAAGACTTGTATTCTTATGTTACCTTAATGAATACTATTACACAACCATGACATTTGAAATTATATTTTGATCGTTTTGGATGATAAACACAAACATGCATTTTATAGACACTCCCCCCTGAATTATTTTCTTAAGGTTTCAACAGTAGTGAGACAAAGATTAAGACTCCTGATGGGAAGATTTGGAAAGAGGAGGAGTTCCACAACCTGAGTAGAGAGCTCTACAGAGACCTGTCACGTCAACTTTCAGGTGACATTGGTAACCACAAACATACTTGGACTTGATTTTGTTTTATTCTGTTAACAATTATTACTTATTAAGGTACAGGTTCTGCTCTTCTACAGCTCAGTACAATCAATAAATAGGCTTAATTGATGGTACTTAGGCTCGAGACTAGGGGTGGGCAATATGACCTAAAATTAATATCATGGTGTTTTTCACTTTTTGACTGTGACTGTGTTAAATCACGGTATTCCTTTTTTTAAAATATATATAATAATTGGGGTGGGGTGTAAGCTTTGGTGTGATAATCAGAATGTTATATATACAGTATTATAACATTCAATGTTGTAATAAGTGAGTGACGGTGTGAGTGTTCTCATTATGCGCGCTGTGGAGTATACGGGGGGCGGAGCGATCAGACCACCAGATCATCAGAGCAATTGTCCGCTCCCTCCTGCGTGGAGGGGGTCTGATCGGAGAGTCTTTAAAAATATTTATATTTTTTGATTTGGTGGGCAAGGTGGTTTAGTCAGCTGTGGTGTCACACCCTTTGATGTTGTCACCCGGTGCGGTCCGCACCCCCTTAGCGACACCCGAGTGGCGTCGCAGCACAACACGTCTCCCCCACTCCCACCCGGGTCACCCCAGCCAGCACAGCGGCAGCCCCATGTTGCATGTGTGTGTTCCGTGTTGCCCGTGCGTAATTCTGAACAGAGTTCTGTCATTCAAATTTCTCTGTAATCCGCAAAGTCTGATTGTTAATTCCTTGTGTCAATTATGTTTTTATGACCAGTCAATCAAAGGTTACGATTTGAAATGTAAGTGTCTGGTTTTCGCTGCATACGGCACCAGACTCCTAGATCCCGCACGTAATTCTGAACAGATTTTTGTCATTCAAACAACTCAGAATTAGTTTACTTATAAACAGCCAACTTACTAAGAACATTTCTGTTTTAAATTTCTGTTTTAAATCTGGCTCGGGCCCATAAATGCAGCCACTGGGTTGGGCCGGTGCTGGACTCAGACAGAACGTGCACGGGCTCAGGTCTAGTCGAGCTTGTTTTTTTGGGCCCGATCTAAGATCTAATCCGAGACCACAACTGAACTTTTGAAAAAAAATGAAATGCCTTATTTTTTTAGAATTAGGCTATTTTTTATTTATTGCGGTGTTGACGGTATTGCAAAATCCATGTCGTGGCGCAACCACACCGGTGATGACTATGACACCGGTGTACCGCCCACCCCTACTGTAGACTCTGACGCTCTGTTTCAACATCAGATGTAAATCTAACTGACATGTTGGTTTCAGAATACTGGAATTAAAGCGCCCACCCTCTATTACACCCTGCTACTGGCAGACAGGCAGGGAATTACATACACTAGTATGTAGTTTGTCGTCTCAAAATGAAGTGATAAAGCCACGTTTTCACGCAAATATGTGTCAAAATAACTTCGGATATGTGTGTGTCCTCACATGAGTTTGGTAAGTGATCTTTATGTTGGGATAGTGGGGGTGTGTATCCGGTTTGAATTTCTCCCGGAACAGAGTTTCCAGGCAGGTTGCCACAACCACAGCAGAGCAACACTGATGTTTTTCCTGTAGTTACCGCGACCCACTTTTCCTAGAATGTTCTCTTCCCCGAGCCGCTTGCATTTCTGTATGTTCTTGGGCTTCAATCCAGGTTACGTGACCCCATTCCGTCTTATGGATTCCCCCACCACAGTCACACGCACTCTTGACCTAAATATACACTGTGATTATTGGAACTACATAGCAATAGAAGCAATTAGGAGGCGGGTTTTTTAAATGGGCAAACTTTTAATAATGTACTCAGTGATTTTGATACTGAATTGTATTTTTATTAATGTAGATATTTTATATTCATATTATATTCATTTTACCACGACAATACATTTTGCTAGGTCAGTGGATCCGCTGATATCAACCTATAAGTTTAAGATAAATAGTCTAATCGCAAAGGTTCTGTAAATTGTACTAAATCGACCAGTGGTGACAACAAATGATGCATATTACTGTCTAAATCTACTGGAAGCTTTTAATTAGATTGATTATCTGAGCTACCAAATCTTTCATTCACATTTATGCCTTGCAGACCTTTCAATACAGACTTTACCAATCTTACAGCCAACTTGCATTAATTAATGTCATTATGCGAAGATTTATCATTCCCCTTCTAAGGCTCTGCTTATTTCTCCTTATGTTGCTTGTGTTCAGAGAGCACCAGGTCTAAGCACCTACATCAGAAGGATCAGAGGCCGATGGACAGGTCCAAAGAGGGGAGACATCCCAAACCAGTCAGAAAGGTCCACAAAGCCTCCGCAACCTCTAACCCAGATGCCAAACAAGGTAAGATGCCCACTGTTTTACAATAAGTAGGCAGCCCAATAGGGCTGGGCAATATATTGGTATAATGTTGTTATTGTCTGGTATTTTGTCCGTACTATTGTGATATAGTTAAATGAGCACTGCATTACACTAAAGTCATGTAAGTTTATGAGTTTTGTACGCTGTTTCAGTGGTTCTAATCAATGCCTCTAACTGCGTGGTCATAATATCCACATTACTAATGACTTTGTCAAAATTCATTGTGTCTAAATATCTTATGAAACCACCAATCGCCATCCCCAAAATATCATTAAGTAATCGATATTGACATGTTGATTTGTATTCGACAACAATATTGTGATATTTGATTTTGTCTCTATCGGCTAGTCCTACCGCCCATCAAACAGTACATAAAAAATATTTAAACATTATATATTTTTGAGCTGATTTGAGCAAATTCTTGTGGTTGTTGATATGAGGTCTCTCATTCTGGATGCAAGAATTGTGCTGACTACTGTATTCCTGGGCCAATACTTTGCCCCATTAGCTGCTTCCTCTACTCCAATTCTCTCTATTACTCTCCTTCCTTTTTTTCTTTTTCTCCCTTGTCACAGAAACATTTTCTCTCTGTCTATATTCATGAAGTTATCATTTTGGTGCTGGCATCACTGTATTTCACACCCTATTGGTGTCCATTAACACCTTGAGTTTCACTCTGTTGGAGACTGTACACACACATATTGAGCCTGATGACATGAATCATGTTCACAAGGATTCTATCAAAGAGTAGTTTTAATTGCGGGTTCTTACAACCAAACCAGACCAAGGCTTTTTTTCTGATTTGGCCAGTTGATAAACATGAATACGAATATATTTGATAGTTTTGGTTGTTTTCAATGCTTGACACAAAACACATTGGAGAACTTTCACTGCTAAATATGCATGCTCATGGATTCTGTATTTTAGTGTGTGTGTATACTGTATATAAATAGGGAAGTCTGTATTTGTTTTTTGACTGTGTGTTCTAATGTATGGCCAGAGCTGATCCTGGCAGTACAGCCTGTGCTGAGCTTCTTATCCCTGCCTAAATGTCCAGTATGTGTGACGTGAATATTATGACCTGACTGTAGCATTTAGGCGCCCTTGTATGGGAATGTAGAACAGAAAAAACCTTCTGCTTTAACCTGGCCGTAGCACAGTCCAGTAAGCTGAGAGTCATTCATTTTTATGTCCTGCATGCATGTAGGAACATATACTCAAAGTCATGCCCGCGGGTGCTTTCTCTGCTCTCTATCGCTAATGCCCTTTTTTCCCCCCTCACCTTTTTCCTCTTATCTCGTCCTCTAGCCCCTTAGTCACATCTCCTCCCCTCTCTTGTTGTCTCTGTAACGTTTGGCCCCAGCACTATAAATAGCCCGTCAGAAATTTGTGATCAAGTTGAGCCGCATTGGCTCATCCGACAGGCGTAAACAGCTGCTTGGGAAGTAGATGTACAGCTTCATAACCTTGTTCTGTTTTAGTTTACAGGGTTCAAAGAAGTTAAATTGGACTTGTTTTATTTGCAAGTCAAAAGCATTTGATTGGCAGAATTTGATTACTTTCTTGACTTGTGGGTGATTATTGTACATCTCATTGTACAATCTGCTGCTGTGTATGGTTTTCATCCCCTTCTGCTGTCCATGCTGATCCATGTTAACGCTGATCCATCCAATTAAATTTCAAGAGGTCATGCTTAAACTAGATGTTAATTCAAACCTACATGAAATACTTTACTGGTTACACATTATGTATAGCTTGTTTTTTGTGTCTCACTGGAAATTCCTGCAATTCAATATATGTATGCTTGTCCACATGTGTGCAAGTGCTTGTGTAAGCAAACATTAACAATATCCACTTACATCAAGTATGTTACATGTCCTCTGGAATGACACTTAAAGAGTATTCATTCTACATTTCCTTGTCAGGAAGTGCCTCTGAGGTGTTTACTCTCTGTAATCCTGCAGCAATCGGCCCTTCATCGTGGAGGGAGGGCCAGAAGCTGGTGAAGATGGTTCTGGGTCCAGCTCAAAGGCTGCCTGAAGAGGACAGACCACATCCGTCTGAGAGACTGAGTAGGACAGGTGGGCGTGAAGACCTACACTTTAACCCCTGTTGACACGCTACTACTGCCCTGTCTTATATTACCACGTCCAGCCCCTACTGACAGCCAGCTTGTGTAGGTTTACCCCAGCCTGTTATGTTGCAGCACTTCCTTCCATGAAGAGAAATTCGTTCTTACAGAGAAATGTTGCTTACCTAGAGATCAGCATCTGCTCACAAACTGATCTGTAGTACATGTTAGTCCCAGAGATTTAGCCCTTACCTACATGTTCTGGATTCCTGTCCTAGTACAGACTACTTTCAGGGGTTAGACCTTGCTAACTAAATTGGCCAATTTTGCTTGATAAGTCAAGTCTTCATTCCCAATACAGTTCTATTGTCTTTTTATATTTGTCTTGACTTTTATAGTCTTTCATACTCTTATGTAACAACATGACTATCCAGAGCGATGTCAATAAATTAAGAGTTCGCAGGTTCTTTAAACAGCCACAGCCTCTTGTGGTCTGTCCCTCTGCATGCCTAGCCAACACTGTCTGTCAGTGACCGGCAGAAATGGAGACTGATTTTGGTTGGCCGCACAATTCAAACATGATCTGATTTGCTATAGTTTCCCCCAGTGCAGGAGGCATGTACCATGGGTAGTTGACCACTAGGCCATTGAGATGACGCTTAATCATTACAACATAATCATTACAACTGAAGCCAAGTTGCAAAAATAAAAGTCATTCTGCTTTGTAAACCACCGTGTCTGGATTAAATATTGTACTGAATTTTAAATTTTTAAATTTTGGCCCAGATTAGAGTTGCCTTGGCAATCTTCAAATCTTCAATCTTCACTTCTAACACATGCACTGTCAAACCAGGGGATGTTGCATTGACACTTGCCCACAGAGCTCCTCTCCATTTATTTGAATGACACAATATACAGTACATATTTTGCATATCCACTCTGGGGGCAAAAGAATACCTTCCCCACTCATTTTGGTGTCTTTCTTCTTTTTATGATCCCAAACTGCCCACTCTAAATTATGATACACACATGATACACACACTTTACAAACTCAAGCTTGCTACAAGTTATTAAACATACCCATCACTACATCCTCTTCCAGGTCCCATTCACCGCTCCATCTCAGACCCCCGTTCAGAGTCAAAGCGGCTCTCCCGTCCGAGCAGCTCAGAGAGGCCGGTCGGTAGTAGCCGAGGGAGATCCAACTCCCACTCCATCCCCATGCCAGCTCCGTCAGCTGAGGCTCAGGACAAAGCCCCGCCGGCTGCAGGGCTGTTGTCAGCAGACATTCAGGGCATCCTAGACAATCTCAAGATGGAGTGCAGAGCAGCTGAGGAGAAGGAGGAGAGGGAGTGGCAGAGGTCGCACAGCACTAGGAGAGGTAGAGGTGGATCATGGTCGAGAACAAGGGCCTCCTTCTCTGACTTGGGGAGCACCGCACCTAGTGGTGGCGCACGGAGCTCCCGCAGTGCCAGCCCCCCAAAACGCCAATCAATGCTCCCCGCCGCTGTAGAGGGAGTGCAGAAGAAGCGTCATTACGATGCTGACACCGTCCGCCAATTCATCGTCCGGCAACAGGAGGAGAGGAAGAGACGCCAGGCTGAGGAGAGGAGGGCACAGAGGGAGGAGTCAGAGAGGAGGAACCAGAGACTGCAGGAGCTCTACAGGAAGCAGAGAGGAGGAGCCAAAGCCACAGCCCTTCCCTCTCAGGGCCCCGTGGCAATCGTACAGAAGAGGTTACAGGAGACCTACACCAAACTGCTGCTGGACGAGGTCCACCTGGCAGCCACACAGACTACTCCCATACCCAGTATCAATGAGCTGGTAAATACAAAACAATGCTCCATTAACATGATATGAAACCTGGGGCTGGGTTAAAATAAATCAATACTGCGAGATGATTCAATTCTATTATTTCAATTTCTGAATCGATTAAAATTGTTGTGTTGTAATTGTAATATCGACACTGTTTAGAAGTTATGCAACGGATTTCCGCTTAAATTAAATACTATCCTAGTCACAAATGAATTGAAATATTTAACTTCTGTATTAGACTGCAATTATTCTGTGCAAGATTTCTGTAATGTACATCAGATGGTATACTGAAAAGTTGATAGCAATTCTCATGTATAAAATGTCATCAATATAGAATCGTATCATGAGCCATCTCATCAACATTGGATTCAATCAAACCGTGACCCTATCGTGAGACCCTTCCCAATACCCAGCCCTAATGCAACTAGTCCATGCAAAATATTGCATGGACTAGCCAAGATAAACTAACAATGGGTAAAATGCATGCTGATGTCTGTTTTGCAGCTGCGGCCAGTATACCAGCCTTCAGGGGAGTCTGACAAGGAGAACAAGAGACTAGAGCCCCCCCAGAGCCCCTCCAGCAGTGACATGTCTTTATCTGAGCAGCCCCCCCCATCACTATCCAGGTAAACCTTACACACACATCTTCCCACCCGCTCCACGATCCAGGTTACACAAATATAAACCCACACAGTCATCTTTTTAATTATCATTATAATAACCAATTATCTTCCTACCACCGCCACTATCCAGGTTATAAAATCTGAATGCAGTACCTTCAGGAATCACTTACAGAAAAGAGGGGGGTAGGGGGGTTGAAAACACTCTTCTAATGTGATGCATACCTGTTTGTCACTGCTCGCAACATTGTCAATTTGAATTTGTTTTATGTGACGTCAGTATGACGTGACGTGATGGTATGCTACCGACATACTTATGCTACCTGATGGATTTTTTGTTGTTGTTTTGTTTACATTAGACTGAATTTTAGCATCACAAATTGGCAATGTCACTGAAGTGCTCCCCAACATAAAATATCCCTCTGGCTTAAAAAACAAACAGTTGAGCCTCATTTTACCTGGTTGTTTTTAAGAGATTGCACTTCTGCAACAAAACGTTGGAACGTCTTTTTTCTGTTCACATGTGCAGCAGTCCCAAGCCTGAGGCACATGTGCACCCAGATAAGCTCAAACTCTCTGAGTACAGTTTTTTTTTTTCATCTACTGGAAATAATGTGCAAGACATAATTGCTGGGCATCACCTGACACTATAAAACAGAGCAACTGTTTGTTTCAAACACTTTGTTTCTATGGGTACCTCTTGAAATCGCCTCGCAAGCCTTATGGCCTGGCCTTTTAGTACAGGATGAGTTGAAAATAGGGGCCATTTATAGATGCCGATTTAGATTCACGAAAACAAATTTTCTTGTCTACTACTTGTCAGATTATATTCCACTTGTTTACTGAGTGGAGTAAGCATATGTGTATGTTGATATTGTGAATAGTTATTGCATAAATCTCTCTCTAGTCTCAAGACACATGATTCATAATTTTCCTGTTTTTCCTATTTTACCGCCAGCAGCTGACTTGTTCTGGAGAGATACCCTTGTTAGGCTCTGATTGGAAGTGAAAGTTACACTTTTTTTTACCTGGTAGGCATTTTGGGAACATATAAACCCATGACAGTCAAAGTGCACTGGAGAGTACACATTGGTATGAATAATATATGACCCTATCACAATGTTGATGTTTTTGTCTGTTCTGTGAGGATACTGTTGTCACATGCAGAGCTTGTGGGTTCATATGAATGACATTTTGTTCATTATATGTCAAAGGCATTTTGAAGTGAGAGGCACGGTTATACAAACACACACAATCACACGTTAAGCTTGTGGTTCACTGCCTTGCTGAAATAATCCCTGCCACTAGATGTTGAGCAAGAATGTTCACTCCTCGCCTGGTTCACTTATTCCAATCAGCTTTGATGCATCAAAATGACAATCACTTGGTGCTCTTCCCAAGTAATTTCAAACACAATTCATTGTTTGACAATCTGCTGAAATTGATCTCCCCTGCTCTATTGTAGGAATGATTTGGATACAGGAGTTCCCTTCTGGCTTCAGTCTACCGCCAACAGCAGCGCTTTGGCTCCACCTGGTGACCATCTCCTCTCTGAGTTATTAAGGCTTGAGAATGGGGGGGCTACTGGAGGACACGGACACATTCAGCAACCAACCACAACAATTTCCAGTAGGCCCCGAACCAATATGTCACGTATCCAAGCCCTGAAGGCTAAAGCTGCATCCCTCTCCAACCGTATAGAGAGCGAGGCACGAAAACTGGCTGGCGAAGGGATCAACTATGGCTCTGCAACTACAATGGATGTGGATGTGTTTTTGACTCCGCAGCCCTCTCAGATTAACAAGGATGATAGGCGGTGGGCCAGTGCAGCTAGTCCACCTGTCAGGGAAACGACCATGATTGCTGTGACTAACACCGATGACCTTGCTGAGAGAATCCAGAGGATCTTGAGCAGCGCAGGTCAGAGCTCCTACGATGGGGAAGCCTTACCTGGCGTGGGCGACTTGCACTCCTTTAGAAGGCCTAAAGAAAAGAGCAGTGCTCAGGCCAGCGTCACTTGTCACCTGCAGGAAGGGAGAAAGCTTTCCAACGGCTTGGAGAAGGTAAAGAGGACGGATGGGGGACAGGTGAGAGCATATGAAATGGACGATGAAGCAGAAGAGGGGGAGATGGAGAAACAAAAGACAGATATCCATGACTCAAGTGGAGGTTCCATCAGTGAGGGCCCTCTTTCGGGGAGGAGTGAGGGGACTCTTTCGGGGGATGACGCCAGCCCTCCTCACCCCTACAGTAATCGTACATCTAAGATGGCAGATCGCCTGGGTGCTGTGGACTACTGTGCAGGTCAAAGAAGGGATGAGCAGCCGCTATGCCAGTTCCAGAGGGAGGCAAAGAAGTACTCAACCATCACTTCCCCCATTACTAGGAACAGCAGCAAATCTGCGTGGGAGGAGCTAAACAAAGGAAGCCCTCTCAGTGTCATCAATATTTTTACCAAGAACCTCCAAAGCCGAGTTAAAGGTTAGTCCTCAGTATATTACTGCTTAGAGGTGAATGTCTTGGATGATTTAAGGAATTAAGTTCTGTAGGAGACCACCCTCATTTACCACCCTCATTTGCAATAATATATAGGGATTCAAATTCAGATTCATTTGAGACTAGATATTGTCTGCGAATTTGGTTAACGTAATATTGTAATATAGTTAAATGTCTTTAAGGCTGCATTACGTTAAAGTAATGCAATTTTCTGAACTTCATAGACTGTTCTGTCTGTTCTAATCAATGCATTTAACTGCTCGTCATAATATCCACATTACTAATGATTGTTTCTCAAATATTTCTGGTGTGTACACATCTGCCAGCTATTCGGCAAAAATTTTTGTGATGTTTGATTTTGTCAATGTCAGTGCCCTAATTCGCCATTAAGATTAGCCAACAGTAATCCAACCTATAACCTTTACTGAACGAAATGGACTTGCACAGTAAATATGGACTTATTGTTATAATAATGATTTATATACAGTTTATTATTCCTCCATTATAGAATCCAGCATGCTTCTGGATCTAATCTCTATGCGGTCCTATATGATGCTTGGTTTCTTGATGCCTTGTTTTAGCATTGGTATCGTATCTACATAAAACGCCATTATCAGAATGGGCGGCCTCATTAAAGTGATCGCCCTTGTTGTGTTTTGTGTAGTGACTGAGGATCAGCAGGAGAGGAATTCTCCCTTGGTTCATTCTGTTCCATCTGGAGCAAGTCCCAGTGACTCAGCCGCCTATGAAGATGACTTTGTGTCTTCTCGGAGCAGTGGAGGCAGCGGCCAATCAAAGAAAAGATATAATGGACACAGGCAAGAAAAGTAAATTGACCACTAGAGGGCATTTGTGTCTTGCGATTTAGAGTCAATTTTCAAGTATTTGATGCCACAAACTCTTCATGTGCCAAAAGAATTCATGTTCTATTTTAAATCAAAATTCTAAAAATAGGATTTTTAACTTAATAATTTCTCTCTCTCCCAGTGTGAATGCTCACTTTGAGGAGCTGATAAGGAGGTCTCCTTATGAGAAGAGGACGCAAGATCTTAACTCCCCCCACTCATCCCTGCACTCGTCTATTCTGTCACCTCATCTGTCGTCCAGCTCATCGCCACTCTCTAAGGGCTCTGCAGGAAATAGAGGTGAGAACGCTGATATTCTGGCAGAACACTCCAGATTCCATGCAATTTTACAGAATTATAAAATTATATTTGCTGCAGTTTTTGGCCGATATTGTCAAGCGTTTTGCGGGAACGAGTGTAAATTAAAACTACTAACTACTCCTGCTGTCAAAACGGGTTATCTTGCCTGTGCCGGTGCAGTATCAGACCGAAGTGATGCTACTCTGGTGGAGGAACGGAGGAGCCCCTGTTCTCCCCGCTCAGAAGCCCTGTCTGCTGACTCCAGGAAGAGAGGCTCCGAAAAGACCTCTGCCCGCAGCCAGACAAGGAGCAGTCACTCTGACGGTGCGCCAGGGGGAGCCTCAGGGCCATCTCTCCAAAGGTAACCCACTATAAGCAAACCATTATCAATACAAAACCCTTTTACCTTTGTGTAGTGGAATTATAGCTGTTAGCTATTTATTGGCATTGAACATGGCAACATAAAAATGGACAGTCCCAACAAATGCACCACATTTGCATTCTGTTCATTACAACATTTCTCACATTGGCTTGAAATTGCCCTTAAATTAGATGGAAATATATTATTCTTGAAACTATTTTACAAAATGACTGCGATCAGCTCAAATAATTGCAATCAGACGATTATGTAATAATTGTGACTGCCTTAAGTGAAACAGGGTTCACATAAAAAAATGCTAAATCAAGCCTTGCATCCTTTTTCTAAATTAATTTCCCATTAAGACCCCCTCAAGTGGTTCAAGTGCATTTGTGTAACAGTTTGGTACGTTGAAGTGTGGGTGTCGGGTGGTTAATGGAGATTCCCAGGAGTTCGGGTTTCCCTCACCTCAAGCTGCCGGGGCTATTTCCTGTCTTCCTTTACCAGGTGCCCCTGGACAGGCACTGCTTTGTGAGAAAAACGGCACTCAAAATAATTCATATTGTGCAGTCTAGGTGCGCTTTCCATTGGAAAGTAGTGGTCCAGTTGTGTTTCTTTTTGCTGTCATTGCATTTTCCCGTTTGAGCCATTTACTAGTTTAAAGGAAATCATCTTGGAAGGCTACACAAGCCACAGGAATTATATTCCTAAGTATTTTAAAGCTAAGATAAAACAGGGATCTTATCCTATGCTTGAGGTCCAGTAATGTACAACTGGGATCTTTTCAGCTCTGAGGCATGCCTCTTGTTCCCATCCCAAATATTCAATGACCTCCATTCACTCGGCTGTCCAGCGATTAATTAAGCCAAGGTTAATTTATCTGAGCATGACCAAGTGCTAGCTATTAGACGCTGCATAGAGATCCCTAGTTGACGCTGCCAGACCAAACAGCGTTGTGGCTTGCTGTTCTGTTGAAGACTTGAGGGCTTAAGCAGCAGTGTGGACCCAGCAGCAGGAGGGGGGAACACAGGGCCTTTTGTTTCAGGGGCC
>OMKR01016336.1:2333-13406 GCA_900302355.1 Cyttopsis rosea | reverse complement strand
CAGAGCTGCGGTGTGAGCGCCGGGGCCAGCTGTGCTCTCGCTCCGCCTCTCCCCCGCTCTACCTGCTGGTAATCCCTGACCACACAGCGCCACACGGAGGCCGGCCCCGGTAGCGCAGCACCTTCCACGCGGCTCTCCTGTCTGTCCCGAGTCCGCTCGAAGGAAAGACGAAGGACGGTGTATTTCATTCTTGACCTTTTGATTTTCGTTGTTATATTTCTATTGTTTCTCTTCTTGTTATTTTTAGGTTATATCAATTGTGTATCATGAGGTTTTGTGTATATTGGCAGATTTGTTTGTTGTATACAATTAACTGTTCCAAATATTGCCATTTTCTGTTTTCATATTTTTATTGTATTTCTTTATTATTATTTTGCCTATTGTGTTGATGTGAGCTGCTGGGACATCGCAATTTCCCTTCAGGGATGAATAAAGTATCTATCTATCTATCTATCTATCTATCTGCCGATTCCTACTGAGATGCCTTAATGAATTCGTAAAAACAAACGTGAGCAAAAGTCAATAAGAAATAAATAAAGAAATAGTCGATGAAATAAACGTGGGTCGATTACTCCAGTACAAGTGTAAATGAAGGAGGCTTAGGACAAGGTGAATTTGTTTGTTGCACTGACCTATAAATAAGGTAGAAGCAGCCCAGCCATAGACAACCTATCAAGCAAGTTGAAGGCAGTCTCAGTTTTAAACTGGCTGTTCTGCAGTAATATTTTACTGCCACATAATTGTCTGCTAATACGTTTACTGCCGCAACCTTAAACGCCAGGAGACACTTTCAGCAAATCAGATCTTGCTGCGTTCTAAACCAATCACGGCCCTTTAAATTTCAACGTCGCTTCCTGGTTATGAGCCAATCAGGTTCCGCTTTGCTGATAACGCATCAATTGGTGATGTCACATGCTTTAATAACCTTCTAAATTCCCTATGGAAACAGACAGTTTTGAAAGCATTTCAATATAAATATCTACCGTACTTGGGCTCAAAGCCACAATTATGGTGAATATTGGACTAATTTATGAGTTTATTCAATCACTTTGCCATTTAATCACTTTGCCACATGTAAAGGCAAATCCCGCTGGCTTCAACAAGCTGAGAGATTTATCCAGCCCCAGTCCAGTGCTATAAAGTCCTCTACCTGACATGCACACACATTACATTGAATCCGGGCCAAGTCTACACACAACCGGAACCGTGACGAACCACTCCTGACGCAGGTGTGTGGTGACTTATGAGTCTTATACTGTAAGAACGCCGCGAATCCTCCCCACCCCGCGATGGAATAGAGGGGATAACGTTCCGAGATCAGACCACAACTACCGCATAACGGTCATCTACATCTTTTGAAAGGTTCCCAGCAGAATAAATCCTGTTATCTTGCACATAGCTACGTAACAGCCTTGTATCCGTCGAGTCTTTAACCCAGTTTAACAGACTTTTTAAAATTCATTACTAACAGGTGTCAAAAAAGTGCACTTATAAGACACACGAAAAACAAGAAACTGTACTCAGGTTTTCTCAAAAAGTCAGACCAGGCCAGGTCATGCACCGACCCGAGTGGTGAGGTAATGCTTCCCGAGCTAATGACGTCCCAAATGCATTGGCGTTTTTTCAACACAGGACGAAGACTGAGACTGTGTTGGAGGAGGGGGTGGAAGGGGTTGCAAGATAAAAAATAAAAATAAAAAAAGTTGTCAAAGCCCAAATAGGGGACTCGTGGGCTGCTAATAGTGAGGAGGAAGAACTTTTATCAGCAGTGGATTAACAGTTTCCCGTCACACCTTGTTTTCTTCTTGTTTTGTAGCCCTCCCTCGCTCTGTCTGTGAACGAGCGCCAGCACCCCCACCCCAACCCTCTCAGATGGCTCTGTGCTCGGACCACCGGGGCTCTAGCATTGTGAAGAAAGAAATCTGTTGCACTAATAGCCCTATGTTGATGTTTCATGGTTAGGGAGTGAATAACCGGGTGTTATTACACACACACTCAAAATAAAAAAAATGCTAACATACATACACATGCCATCAAACACAAAGGCGCAAAACAACACTTTGATCCCAGCATTTTTTTTGTCACTCCAGTCTTCCTTCATCCCTTCTTCCCACTTGGCTCCTCTGAGCGCGCACTCCAGCCGAGAAAGAGACAGAAACGGACAGCACGCACCGCAAAAAAGTACTAAATATACTCAGATCAAGCAAAATTGGATCATTGGATTTGATGAGATTACTTAAAGCACAGAGCACTGTACTCTTAAAAATAAGGATGTCTTCACTCTGTAAGACATTTCTACTTTCAGAGTGGAGGGGCTGAAAGTCTGTCGTTTTCCTTAAAAAAAGGTTACCTATTTTACCAAAATAAAAGCCTCAAATACGATATTTTAGTTATAAAAGTAATATTTTTTTCAAAGCACAGCTGAAACATCTTGGAGACACAACTCTATCAAAAAGCAAATTCTGGCTTGCGATGATTTCCTTTATTTTATTTTATTTTTTTACAGTGTACGACATTACAGTAGTGATTGGAGAGAGCGGGTATACGCTGTATACGAACCACCCATTCCAGGTCAGCGGCTAAAAACCTAAAAACTCAATGCAGGGACAAAGGAGCCGGAGCCACAGAGCAACTCTCGTAGAAGTGCGAATTTGTGCCGGATTGGAAAATAGGAGTGCGGAAAACTACTTTCAGACTCTCGTGCGATCAAGTTGTTTTTTTGCAGGACAGAGAATTTATTCATAAGTGTGAAAAGGATTCTTGAAGTTGCATTCTGACGCAGAATATAAGATATATACGTCAACGGTGCTTTGCCCTATAGGACAGAAATTGCACTTTCGCAGTCGAGCCTGCGGTGACTCGGGCCGTAGGGTCACGTTATGGGTTGTGATCTCAAATGACAATGTGTGGATCACACAGAGACCAGGCTGACAAAAAAAATAAAAAATAGAATGAATTTGCAGGGACGGAAATAGCCGCTCCACATTTAAACAGTGACAAAAGAGAGCGAGAGAGAGAATTGTAGCCTCTATTATTAGATGTTTGCCGGAGGCCTGGCTGGCAGTTCTGAGAAGGATGTGTACTTTTCCACAGTTCCTTCCCTCAAAAAAAATCCAAAAAATGAAAGCTGTCCTCCTTGGCGACAATCACAGGGGAAGCTGTTGTGGCTAGGTGGCCTGGGCATCACCCTCCAACCCCTCACACCACCGTTAGCCTCACCCTGCTCCCGTTTTGCTGAGGCGCGCCACTCAAAAAAACAATTCACACCACACCGACATATAAAAAACAACCCAAAACAAAACAAAAGACAAAACAGTTAACTACAACACATCTGCATCCGGTGCGGACTTGACAAATCATGTAGCTCCATCATATCAGTCGGGGGTAGGGGGTGGGTCATTCTATCTTTACACACCGACAGGATGCCTGGGTTCTTTGCCTTGTTTTCTTTTCCCCCCTTTTTTCCTCAGACATGTAACCTGCCATTTTCTTTCCTTAAGGGAACAAACAGCAAAAGAGATTGCTTCTCACCTAACACTGTACGGGCCTACGCCGCTTTGCCGTAAAGCGGGCCCCGCGTCCATGTGTTGTGGATTTACACCCTGATAAAAGGGTCGCAAAAGCCTGTCTACAATTTCCTGTGGATCGCGGTGGACACCCCGTGGAGACACCAGCTTATGGATCAACACATTTTTATTTATTTTTTTCATACATTGAGCACCATCATTCACTACACCCTATGGCGTCTCAAGCTTTCATTTTGACCGCATCCCTTGGGTAGTGGCTCCTTTGGGTTTCCTCACGTGGAACTGCGCACATCATGCGCACTCAACACACACATACATACAGCAAAGGAGAGCGATCGCTGCGAGGACTAATTGTTGACAGGTGGCCCTAATGCCCTCCTTTGAAACCAGAGTGTGATTTACGATCACGCTCCCCGAGACCCTGGCTTTCAGCGCCGCTACTGCCAACTTATCTTCGCCCTCCTTCTGCCTCCCTTCCCTATCTCCCCCCCCATCCCCCCTCTCAATCGTGCCACATTAGTTGTGCTCACTTTCACCTTAAAGCCAGTGGTGCTTTGATGGTCCTCTTCCCTTTTGTCTCGTTGTGGCGGCGGTAGCACCCGCTGAGCAAATGCAGACGTGTGAGTGTGTGTGTGTGTGTGTGTCTGTGCACATTTATCCATAAGTTACAACTGTTTATGTATGGCGGGTTAGGCGTGGGGTCTGGGGGTCTTGACCAGGAGAACAGGAAGGGCAGAGAGGAAGCCAGGGTGCCACGGCAGGTTTTAGTGGGGGTGGGGCAAATGATAACATGACTTGACCCTGATCCTAACGTTAAAGGGGCATCTTGTATCACTGACTCTAAGAAAAAAAAAAAAAAAAAAAAAAGGACAGGAAAAGCATTCCACATTTGTATTTGTGTACGTCTGTATCAATTTAGAGTAAGTGTTACAGAATTGTACTGTATGTCAGCTTGCGGTACAGCTTACACAGATCTTCTGGTGCATATTTGTTTGAGTACTGACTCAATCCTCTTTGATCTGGCCGAGCATGTGCGTGCCCGCGACAGAGAGAGAGAGACAAAGACAGTGTGCGTGCGCGTGCATGTATGTGTATATCTATGTGGGTGTCTAGTGTCTGCCAGCCAGCCAAGGTGAAAAAGTAGGCACACAGTGTCTGCAGCCAGTCATGGTGTTTGGGAAACATGGGACCCAAGGCTGGGACAGGCAGGTCAGAGTCTATTCAGGTGAAAAGGGCACTTGCTGGGAAAAGTTAAGATTCACTTGGGTGCAGATAAACAAACTTCCATCACAAACAAGTAATACCACTTGAATGCAACCATGCAACTACCTTAACATGGCTATGATTCAGATGCAAGTATACCAAAACTGCGCACTATACAGTATACTCTCAGGAAATTTTGGGGTCTGTAATTATGTCCTCGTTCAGTGGGGACTTTTGAGGCTCCAATACACATTGAGGTGACACAAAGTGCAACGGTGTCTTCAACTTTTCTCCAATTTCCCTTACCGTGCAGTGGGGAGCCTGATGGGCTGCTGGACAGGCCGGGGATGGGGCTGCAGCGGCCTCCCATGACTCCTCCTCCGCCTAGGACGCAGCTGCCTCCTCCTAATCCCCCTCCTCCGCCAGCTCCTCCAGCTCCTCCAACTCCCGCACAGCCCGCAGCTCGGTTGAGTTCCTGCTCGATCTCCTCGAGGCCCGCGCTCTTCTGGAAGCGGGACATGCGGTTGACCACGCGCGGGGACATGTGTGTGCGCGTGCAGGGGGCGCCGCCATAGGGGTTGACAGGGAAGACGTGCGAAGTCCCGCGCAGGGTGCTGACGGCCACCCAGCGGCTATCCTGGCTGAAGCACATGTCCTGGACCTGGAGAGAGTGGGATATGGGGAGATTAGTTTTGGGAAGTGGCACATTCAATAATGTGCGTCTGTAGATTCTCACGGTCACACTTTCCACGCTCCTTGTGGATTCATGTTTTTCACCTGGGTTGGTGTTGGAAAACTTAGACTCGACATTCACAATGTATCGTGATGTCAATTAGGCATGGAGGAAAGGAAGTTGAGTAGTGTCAACAAGGACATGGCAAGGCACAAGAGATGGTGTTAAAGGACACCCGAGGACCGACCTCAACGGGAAAAGGGTCCTAAGAGGTTAACGCTGTCAAAGTGACCATCAGACAATGGCTGCCGACGGGGTGGTCCATTAGTGAGACTGACAGTTAGTGTGCGTCTCAATGAATTCAACCTCTCCCCATTGTTGTACATGAGCAGCACTTGCCAAACACACATGCACACACAAACACGCACACTCGAGAGGTTTAGCCAGTGGGTCATGCGTACACACACTTCATATTCTGCATGAAAATTTTCAAGGCGCGTGCCCCTAGGTCGCACCTATGCAACAACCTGGAAATGCGTAGAACAGCGGTTCTTAACTTTTTTGCGAGTGTGACGATATTTAGGTTCCCAGTCTAGACATTTTATCACAATTAATTGTACTCTAATGATTTACTTTTATATTTTCAAGGTATCATGTTACCAAATTGCCTCAGACAAACGTCGCTCACATACTGATGCCGAGCAAGTTCGTTTGGAAAAGGAAAAACTGAAGGCGTTCACAGATAAACTGAGGCTTTGATCAGAGTTGAGGTCGAGGGCAGAGGGTTAGCAGATATCTTTTGTCTTAAACGAAGTCGGCGCCGAGGACCTGTTTGAAGCAAAGGAAAGGGGGTGGGGGAGACATACACACACTCAGTGGGTCCCTTTCTGTGAGTTTTGCAGAATCCCTCAAACTTTTCAAACGTTGACTGGCTGACGGGGGAACAAACACTTGAGATAGGATCACTCTTGAGAGCGTCAGACATGCGGGAGACCAAACGGAGAGTTGTGGGGACAGCAAAAACAAAAGGATATAAAGTGGAGAAGGACACAAAGGAGTCAGAAAATCGATGGTGTTGATTGATAGGGTGAAAAAGAACCAGAGAGAGAGAGTGACAGAAATGCAGAGAAAACCCTTTGGGACATGAAGATGAAGTGGGAGAGATGTCCAGTCCAGTCCCAGCCAGCTAAATAGTCGGTCAGACAGACAGCGACGTACCTGAGGGCCGCTTTTCATCTGCTGCCAGGCCAGAGTGGAGGTAATAGTCCCTCACAGTGACAGTTAATGGGAGCATCCCCTGCATACCAGACGGCTTCTTTACTTTGCTTAAAGGCCAGCAAGGACTGGAGGTGTGTGTGTGTGAGAGAGTGAGGGGGGTTGAAGAGAAAGGACCCTATGTATGTCCATAAGAGTCCCATCAAAGCTCTTTTGTCTATGTGTCCATCAAACATGGCTCGCATTTTTGTGTATGTGTGTGCGCGTGTAGAAATTTGACCACGGTAAAAAATGCAAGTGTGCGTTGTGTCTGAAGGTGTCCGAATCTTTAAGGGGCAAGATGACACTTCTGCGTCTTCGCTGTGTTTTGCACACAAACGCGGACAGGTCAGGCCAGAGCACAGATTCCAGGAATAGCACTAAATGTTGCTCTTTAAGTGGAGCTGATGACATTCTGGACAGTCAAGACGCAGGGAAGCCAGGGAGGTGCGTTTAACGTGTCTGCTGGGGTTTAGTTTGGCTTTTTATCAGGGGCACTGTTCGGGGAGATTAGCCAGCACCATTCACATAGGAGGAACGCCTTTAGAATGACAGGAATGCGTACAGATGGGGAGAGG
This sequence comes from Cyttopsis rosea, assembly GCA_900302355.1. Classification (NCBI taxonomy): domain Eukaryota; kingdom Metazoa; phylum Chordata; class Actinopteri; order Zeiformes; family Parazenidae; genus Cyttopsis; species Cyttopsis rosea. Next base: position 6,171 of record OMKR01016336.1, on the reverse strand, counting down.
GATAAGAAAACAGAGCGAGACGGAGCTTAGAGACAGAAAACTCAAGAGACTCCTTTGCGACCTGGCTGCTTGCGTACAGGCTACATAGACTCATTGATCAATGTCACATGTCGATTCCAATGAAAAACCAACATCAAATAATCGCACATTATCACATTACTTCATCTTTATATTGACAAATAAAACAAATCAAATCACAGCGTATATTACTGTCAAGAAATGGACAAAAATCATGGATTCCATCGTCCATAAATTCCATCCCTAAAGATAAAGAGATAAATTAGAGGTAGAGTAGAGGGAACAACAAATATCACTTCCTTTTGGGGCAAATCTGTTCCCGGGACAGTAATTGTTATTATATCATATAATATCACAACATTGACAGTTTTTATTACATACTGTAAGGGTCACATTTTGACAAGGACCTCACAAGACCGGGCTGATACAGATACTGTAGCAACCTTTTACTGTTTCCTATGAAAATACACCAAAATTAACACACTATTTAGCAATTGTTTTGTGGAGCGGTGTCAAGTATATTCATTCTTTTCTTTTTTTGCAAAGGAACACGTAGTTCCACTCAAGCATATGACGAATTTGGCCATTGAAGATGGTCAGGGGGAATGCATATGCCTTCACACTATATCAATAAGGGTCTCTGGCCAATATGGTCAGGGTGAACAGATTCTTATAGCATCTCGGGTGAGTTCATATTTGTATCAAGATCTGTCCAGTACTCATCTGATCAGCTGTGAAACATTTGAATCGGTAGCGAGATTCTGAAGAACACAAAAGTCTGTGAAGGAGACATTCAATGGCACGCAGAAAAATTACCATTAAAATGACCAGAGCAATAACAAAGTCCTTTGGTGAGCTTTCAAATTACATATGATGAGTTACAGAGTATGTTTCTGTTTAGTATATGGAAAAAACTGATGAAAATATATTCCGATTCAATTTCTCCAGAAAGCTGCTACTAGGCTCCTGAATCACACGAATAGTGGGACCACGCACAGAAGCGTTTTTAATATCCTTGAGATTTGGTGCATCATGATGCTCTGTCTTTGTGTATTGTTTAGTGTTTTATCCCTAGCTCTGGCTATGTTGTGTATGTAGTATTGAAGTTGTACAGCACTAGCTAGCTGTTTTTTAAATGTGCTTCATAAAAAAGTTGACTTGACTTTACTTTATGCCCCCCCAGTAGCTTGTGGCTGTTATCGGCTTGCATCTGTTTACCTGGTCCAGCCCCGGGTCACTGACAGCCAGCTGCGTGTTTGGCCGCTCAGAGACAGATAAGGAAGCGTCCCTCCGCCCACCTAAACGGACACTTTATCACCCTACAGTGTATAGTCCCGTGTGTGTGTGAGCTTGCGCCTGGTGATAACCTTCTCTGGCCTCATTCAATAGACTGAGGCCCGGCATTTGATGTTTTTACGACGGTGACCTGATCAAAGCCGTCTTGGTGTGCAGTCGGTCAGCGGACCTGCCGTTAGGTCGTACATTAACTAGGACCCAGCGCTGGATGTACATTGGAGTGTCTTTTGTATGCGTGTGTGTGTGCGCGTTTGTTTATCTAATGGTATGTGTGCTTAGTCGATTTTAGTGAACCGAACAAGGCCTGAAGGGGTTTCGTTGAGTAAGCACTTCTCGAATGCAATGCAAACCGTTAGAATACCTCAGTGACTAAATCCCTGCTACGCGGAAAACTGATTATAAATTAAATAACACTGTACTAAATTATAGTTTCTATATGAATAAGTTACATCAATTCAAGTGCATTGTATTTAACAGGATTCATACTGACAATAATACATAAAATTTAAGGGATTTCAATGACTTTTTCCAGCACTTTTCGTAAAAGTAGATTGGAGATCATCTGTTCAATCTGCAAAATTTGCAGAATAGTACAATTTTGACACCAGCTCTGAAAAACAAGTCTTTAAAAGTATTGACCCACATAAAAAGCAAATTTTCCAGGTGCGGCGGTTCTTACATTTTAAAAAGTTAAGTTCAAGTACTTTAAACATGTTAAGGACCTTGTGTGAACCCTGGCTTAATGAACACGCATCCTCCAACTCTACAATCCAAAAAAAACTGGAACATATACAGTATATAACCCATCAAACGAGTACGTCAAACCACCTCGAGACAGCTTTTCTTAACCACACCCTCAAACCACGATAAAAGTTGGATTTCAGCACTTTGATTTATCATTGTATCATTCTGTTAATGCCGCTTGGCTTGTGCTTCTACATGTTGGAATTAGTGGCTACAGAATTGCTATGGACCGTGTTCTTCTGTGTTCCAGATAATCATCGAATGTTCCCTGCTGCTCCACATAAAAGCTGTGGCTAGAGGAGTGCTGTGCTTCGCTCGTGCTGCATTTGCCAAGCCTGCTGAGGCATGGCACTGGATCTCTGCTACCCTGGCAGCCCCAATAGGCCCAGTGTATCCCCACATGCAGGTTTTACCTGGGCGGGCCGCCCAGGTGGACTAATAGCTGCCCAGGTAGATTTGGAGACTGAGGCCTCGTCCACGCGTATACAGATTTTTCTGAAAACATATTTTCCCCCTCTGTTTAAAAAAAAAAATTCCGTCCACACAAGGACCCAAAAACAGTTTAAAACGCTCACATAAGCATTACAGGCCAGTAGGGGGCGATAATATCTCATATAAACACCAAAGAAGAACATTAGGAGCATGCGTGTTGAGCGTCTACTTGAGCGATGCGATCGTAATACTCAACACAACACAACACAATACTGTATGGCCGCGATTCCTAAAGTTGGAGAGATTTTTTTAATTGACACCACGGACAACACAATGGTCGTCGGCCATCGCTTGTAGGCTCCGGACGCATGCATAAATGCGAAAGTTTAGGTCAGGACATCAGCGTTTTCAAGAAGCTCCGCTTTACCTGTTCACACGAATACACTGAAATTGAGTTTGGAGAAATCTCCACCTTGGAAGTTTCATTTTCAGTGACCTAAAACGCAGTTTTATGTCTTGTCCAGTATATTCATATTCTTCACCAGTAAATTGCTTGCCTTGCTCAACCATTTGCACCCACAGCAAACGCGAGAAGGTTACTTAATTGCTACACTTTGTTGCTTTGATTGGTTGTTGGTCTATCCATTGCGCCAGAGCACTAGGGAGCGCGCATAAACGTCACTTCCTTTGGAGTTTCACGCAAAAACTGGCCCGAGTCCTTTACATAGAAATCACCAACCGAGAAAGTCAGTTAAGTCTCATTATTTAAGTTACATTACAATCCATTCACACATTAGCAATACAAAGCGATTAATACATGCACATACATACATTAATATATATATATATCGTTGAAATTCATCAGAGTAACAAGTTACTCTCCAACTACTACTCTTGTTACAGTACTTGATATTTTCACCTGTAACGGCACTTTATTGAATATGATCAGAGTATTATTAATTGGTTGTGTTTGTCTATGGTATTTACAGATAGATCATAACCTATTTCACCCCAAAAAGATTGTGTTCAACTAAACATCAAACTCTAAACAACAAAAAGTCAGTCATTACTCCAGAGAGTTGAAGGCATATTCTCCTCAAAGTTAGCTGATGTCTTTATACACACAATCCTATGCCAATTATCCATTGTCTATTTTCACGATTTTTTGGCTTGTGTTTGTTGCAGTGCAGAAGCCTTTCTTTGTCAGATCAGTGGACACAGATCTATCCTGCTCTGACGTGTGCATAGATGCATGTGCGGTGCCACAACTTGTGGAGCAGAATCCTAATGGCATTTTCTAAGCATGCATTGTGCAGAAGACAAATTCAATTAACTTGAGAAGAGTGAG
>OMKR01016328.1:2032-20075 GCA_900302355.1 Cyttopsis rosea | reverse complement strand
TGCTCTGAAATAACATAATTAAGTCTGCCATGGATTATATTGTGCATTCAGTAAGATGAACCTTCATTTTATTTGTTCTTCCTGGAGGCTTACAACAGACCTGACATCATTCAACCCTTGTATTATGTTTCAATGTTTAACCAATGAATACTGTTTCGGCGAGAAATGGCCGATGCTATAAGTCACCTCAAAATTGTGAGATATGCATATTTAACCTGCTCAAAGAGTAATTATTTCAAATGTTCATCATGTCACTGACTATCATTTGAAACATGACCAGATATTAAGATTTTCTGTTGACATAGGACAGGTTTCCCTTGATATTACACCATTTGTTTTTCATTACAAAGCACACAATATGCACTGATTATTCATCAAACTGGCCGTGATGGTCATAAAGTGCATGTTCTTTTAACTGCAAATCTGGTCGGCCTGGGACCATTCTGATGATACCTTCAACTGACAGTCTTCCCTGACTTGCAGGGGGGGGGGGGTTTGTGACCATGCTATGTTTCCATTCCATCAGCATGGCCTCTATTTCAATCTGTGTATTTTCCTCTTCTTCATCAGAGGGTGATTCTCCGAATTATGTTCAACATTGTCCTGACTTTCTGACACTTCCTCCTCTATCACTGTCATTAGAGCGAGGGCTTCATTCACTGAGAATATTCTGCTCATATTCCTCTTCTGACAATTGCATTTGAGTGAGTAAATGGTGAGTGGGACCTTTTTTATGTCAGTGTGTTGCTCCTCTCAGACTGCAATAGTCAATTCCCACAATGTAGGATCTGTCTCATCTTGAATACAGCAACATACCTTTAGTTCATGTAGAAGAGAAGAATGATTTATTCATCACACGTTTTTACCACACACATGCGGAGGGTGACACACACACACACACACGCAGGAGTGGCGAACGATGAGATACAGTCTCTGCGTTTATCCCATCCTGGCTGTCCTTCCTCCAGGGGCAGCCAGGAGCAGTGGGCAGCCCTCACTTCGTCGGCGCCCGGGGACCAATTCCAGGTGGTGGGTCCGTGCCGTGGTCAGGGACAGGACAGGAAGTGTTCTGCACGTTTTTAGTCGGGGTACTTATGTTGGAGGAGACCCAATGCGAACACGGGGAGAACGTGCAAACTCCACACAGAAAGGCCCCTGATCGGGAGATAACCCACCGGAGCACGGTGCCAACAGTGCCCCGAATCGGGAATCGAACCCAGGACCTTCTTGCTGTGAGGCAGCAGTGTTAACCACTGAGCCACCGTGCCGCCTAAGGGCCAGGCATTGTCATTCCACTGATCTCAATAGTCCAGAGCCATGACTTTGTCAATCTCATAAAGCTCTGTACACTCAATATTCCTATTATTTCTAGTGTGGAATTAATCTGTTACAATTGAGTCTTTGAATATGAAAACAAGGTTTTTTGTGTGCACGATGAAGGATATTTGTACTATGATGATAACTGACTGCAGATCCAAGGGTTACTGTACATGTAGCGTTAATTTTAGCCATAATATCAAACTGCAAACTACTCCTATTTCAGCACTTCACATTTATCAATTGATACTCAATGCTTGTTAAGGGGGTTGATTAGAAGATAGTGCTAGACCCTGAATAACACTTAGTAGAACTCATCTATATAATCTGCCTCATTTTATTTTCATTTAGATGTTGGTTCAAGGATTTTATTTTGGCTTTAAAATCCAGGGTCCACAGTTTAATGTACATTGGAGATTTGGCCTGTCAACCCCCGCCCTCCCTGCTCAGTAAGGCTGTGATATTAGTGCATGAGTTATTGGGGTCAGGACTTCATTCTGTTGCTGTTGGAAGGTCAGATCCACTACAGTGGTTGCTGGCATGGAGCGCTGCTGTAACTCCGCCATGTTCCCGCCAATCTGCCTGGAAGGTGGATAATCTGGGAAAGGGGCCGATCTAGACTTTCTGCCTCTCGGTCGGTTTCCCAAAACATTTTGATGTTGTTAGCATGATATTATGGTAATTATAATCTTGTGCTGTACAGGGAGCAAATTGTCACCCCTACTGTTTGCACTGGCTCTGTGCTTAGCGTGGTGGGTGTAAGTGATTTGGCTACACCCTTCCGATGTTTCCACCCGACCGCCTCACTGGTGACTCTGATCATAGAATTATGTGAGAACATTAGTCACTGCTGTCATATTTTCCCTGTGACCTTGGGTGATATATTGCTTTCGTTATCTGCTGGTGTAGTTTGGATGTTCATTATGCAGTTTTTTGTTTTTTTTATACTGTTGGACTGTCTCGTCTGTGTTTCTGGGCCCCACTGCAGGTCTTAGTTGGAAGAATGTGGAGGAGCTGCGTGTCTTCCTGTTAGTCTGTGGCCTGCGCAGAGTCAAAGACCCGCTCTATCTGGTGGAGGTCTTCTCAGGTACAACATGAACAATGAGCAAAATTACTTCACTAAACTAAGCCAATAATGCACGATATGCAGCCATGCAAAATAAGGTAACCATGCACGAAAAGCTGAAAGAAGGTGTTTCGCGTTTCTTGGCATCCTTTAAATCTTCTCAATCCTTTAGTGGATGAGGTAAATCCCAAGATATACAAAGCTGCTGAGGCGGCTTTGTGCCGTCCTGTAGAGAGCAGTGAGTGGGAGTGGATGGCGATGTCTTCATCCACTGGACTAATGAGCATGAAAACAATCTAAACCGCACGCTGCGTGGCCGTCATACTCACGACTTGGATCTTAGTCATGGCTGTGCAAAGAGATTTGGGCTGACAACAATTGACAGAATTAGTGTAAGACAGGAGGCAGGTGTGGTGCAGTGGGTAGCGCTGTCGCCTCGCGGCACCAAGTTTCAAACTCCCCCAATTTGTTTGTTCTTTTTCAACAATCGACAATTTACCTGACGATGTCTAAACTGCCCTTTTTTCATAGCAAATCCAACCTATGTTCTTCTCCAGACAATTATTTGCATGTGCCTCAGACTAGTAGTTGAAGGAAGTCTACAGGTCTCTAATGGAATGCTTTTGTTTTTCGTTTAGTTTTTTGAGGTATTTATAGTTTTAAATTCCTATCTTTGTTTTCTTCCAGAGTGGCATCGTCAGAATCCCCTTAATGTGCTGATTATAATTGGGCCAAAGGTAAGTGGTGAGGATGGAATTCGCCTGTACCTGTTGTGCGGCCACTTCTTGTACCGCCACAGCCTTAGTAACGTAATGTTTCACAGAAACCTGCCATAGGAATCCAGGGGGCTTCTAATTGGATAAAACGGATACCAGCATCTGCTTTTGAGCAGGTGGAGGGGGGAGGGGCAGTAGTGTTAACATGAATCTTTTGAGTGAGCTGCACAGTTGAGAGATCAAGAGTTGGTAATGTGTACAGACACAAGTGAATCTACGTTGAACCATAATATGAACCAATGAACCATTGAAACTAACAGTCAGCCAAACTGACATCATGTCAAATTGGGGCAGTGTTGGAGGTGTTCGCTCTATTAGAGCTATCTGAAACTTGTTTTTTTGCCGAACTCGATGAACTCTCACGTCAGATGCTTGAATATTGATCTACATGATCGCGCGGCAGAGGAAAGTCATATCCATGCCAGCTGTAGAAGCCTCATAAAGCACCTTGCCTTATTCCCCTGCCCTTTCATCTCCAGCCTCCCCTTTTTTGATTTATTTTATTCTCGCCATTCTCAGTCTGCATCCTCTCTTCTCGCCAACTTGCTTTGATATGACATCCAAGTATTTTAGCATCTTTTCTTTCCTTCAAACAGCGGCGACAGACTTAAAGGTATGTTCGGTTTCTTTGAAACACCTTGATTAGAGTTGGCCGGGGGCACGCCGCCTTCTTCACTGGCGGCTTACAGCGGCTTCTCGCTCTGCCACACTTTGTGTCTCTGTTTGATAGCAGGGTTCTGTGGAAGCAGATACAACAGTGATTCATGTAGACCCACGGAGAATGATTGATTTCTCATTGAACCGTGCATTTCATTTATTTTGGCTTGATTTTTGTAGAGAAGAAATCAACAATTGATTCCAGTAATATTGATGTAAATGACATTTCGAGTGAGTAATGTAATTTCAATAATGTTCAGTTGTCTGTACCCTCATAAATAGAAAAAAGAATATGTGGTGTGGGGACGATGTGGTTTGTGTGGCCACACCTGTCTTGGGTCGAGTTGATTGGACCTGGGAGCAGGGGTAGCTGCACACCTGTTGCTCATCATAGGAATTGATGAGCACAGGTTAAACTCACCCTTCCCCACACACACATAGAGCTTTGTCATGACACCGTTCCATCTGCTCCTGGCGTTGACATTTTGCCAATAAACTGGTTTGTCCTGACCATCTTTGCCTGTGTCTCTGTGTGAGTGAGCCCCTAGAAAAGCCACTCATGTGGCAGGTGGACCAACTTTGCCTGTGTCTCTGTGTCAGCGAGCCCCTAGAAAAGCCACTCAGGTGGCATGTAGCAGGCGGATCTGCTACACTGGTGCCCAATGTGAGGCTCAAGGCACAAGGAAGAGACACAGAAGGGCCGATCGAAGACTCACTGGAGCCACCAGCAGGTCAATGGGTGGGGACAGCACCCACCCTCTTCCGACTGGCAACAGCAGTACTCAGGATGTCCAGCGGAGGGACCAGGGGAAAAGCAGCCGCAGCAACCACCATGGGTAACCGCGTGCAGCAAGTTGCTCTTCCAAGGAGCCACCGCCAGGACATCAGCAGCCCAGCAGCCAGGCCACCCCTCCAAGCAGCCCCCGCAACAGCCATGCCTAGCTACACCTCCATCACTGCATTGGCGTGGGGAGCGGTCTGCGCTGTGGTGGACTCCGTGGCGGGACACACCATCCGCGTCTCGTCTGCCGGTGGCTTCCAGCGATACCGGGTGGAAGAGCCCAGGCAATCGGCTTTCTCTCGGTTTGCGAAGGTTCCGGCTATCGATCCTCTGGCGGCTTCCGGGTCGGCTCGTGGCACTTGCTTCTGAGGGCGGTGACTCACTTTCAGGGAATCACTCCAAGCGAACTGATGTGGCTCTCTGGAAATGGCAGCGGTTCTATTGTACTTTCGGAGTCATGGTTGGTCCAGCGAATGTAATTTGGCTACTCTCGACAATGTTCAGCTGGGTAGGATTTTTTTGTGATTCAAAACTTCCAAAACGGAAAACCACGACGTAGCAAAAACGCAAAGTTTAAAGATACAAATATCAAACAAAAGAAAAGGAAGTGAAACGGTTCTTAAGTTGGATACGGGGGCAGACAAATAAAATGGTGTGCAAACTTAATGAAGAAAGAAAAGGTGGAGATTTAAACATCAACTTCTGGGTCCAAGTGGAGACCAGCTCGACAACACAATGGTCGGTGGCTGCTTTTAAAGTCCAGGTACAGAGTCTGAGTTTTGGGCACCTCCCCTTCCAACATGGCAGAGGTTTGTTTTGGTTTACTTAACCAATAGCGGAGGCGTAGTTTAAAGTTGCCTCCCCTTTCAAAATGGCGGAGGGGCAGAGTTTGGATCCGCTTCAGTCAATGGGGTTTTGAGATTATTCTCTGGGGCTGTTTAAATAATTAAACACGCGGAAAAGTCAGAAATCAGTACCTATTAAATGGTTAACATTACTTTCAAACATTAATTCTGGATAATGAGGTTTGCATACATGGAAAAGAATAAAACAATATTCAAACATTCAATTCTCAAACCACTCTGTAGTTATTAAGAGTTACCAAATGTTTCTAATTATTCATTATAAAAACAATTCCTGGCATCATTCATTATTCAAAATTTAACACTATCATTCCATGGTAAGGAATAATACAACATTTTATTATGTTTTTATTATGCAATTCAGCAATACTAATCCGATGGCGACCGGAATGGAATCCTTTTTCATAAAATTACCTGGAAGAAAAGGTTATTGTGGTTACCAATTAATTCCTACATCAATTAGATTTATTTTCCACTTTAACTTAAACACAAAGCAAGACGAATGCAAATGCCGGCTCAGGAATGTGCTTCGGCCTTGGAAGACAAAAGGCATTTGGGCAGATTGGCTCCTTCCTCAGCAGGGGGTTGGGATGATGAGGCCTATATCTTGCTGCATCCCCAGCTGCACAAACACAAGCATGGTTTATTATCTCACTCTTGCTTTTGTTTAATTATCCTGGCTGGGAAACCAGAAGGGTTTATCGCCTCACAAGGTATAGCAGAGTTTGAATCTCTCCGGGGGTCAATGCTTTCACCCTGGTGAGTCCTGAGTTCCAATGATCAAGCATCCTGTTATCAGCATTCCATTCCTGGAAACTGGTTAGAGAAACCAGTTTCAACATTCCAATTGTCGGTCTTGGTCGCATAACGCTACACCTGTCTTGGGTCTAGTTGATTGGACCTGGGAGCAGGGGTGGCTGCACACCTGTTGCTCATCAGAGGAATTGATGAGCACAGGTTAAAATCACCCATCCCCACACACGCATAGAGGAGTAGCTTTGTGATGACACGTTCCATCTTCTTCTGGTGTTGACATTTTGCCAATAAACCGGTTTGTCCTCACCATCTTTGCCTGTGTCTCTGTGTCGGCGAGCCCCTAGAAAAGCCACTCAGGTGGCATGTGGCAGGCAGAACTGCTACAGAATATAAATATTATTTTAATTCCCCTCAATTTACTTAGAGAATGAGGCTCACATTGTTCAGATTTTCATGACGTACAAAAAATCAGCTTTAGCTTTGCACTGCCACCCAGAATAAGTCCATTTTAAATAATAGAATAAATAAACCGATAGATAATCTATGCTATATCATTGACCATGATCCGTGCCCTGCTGTGGTTTAATAAAGTCACCATAATCCCAGATTACGCTAAGGCATAGAAAATGTTTGTCTTTGATTGTTGTGCCACTTTTGTCTTGTTTATAAAGTTTTAATTCAGAACATGAAACCACTATATTAGAAGAAAAAAATAGATGCAGCAATGCTTGTGCATCTTTGACCTAAATTGCCATGCTAGGACTTTGCTGTGGGCAGGCTAATGCATGCAAATCCCACATTGCAATTAATCAGATTGGCCACCCACCCTACCCTGACCCCAATCTTTGAAAAATACAGGATTTTCAGAGAATGATTTGGTTATGATAGAAATGATTAATTTTGTTATTGTTTATCTTATGTTTCTGATTAAAGTCATTGCCAGTACCCTCGACCGGAGCTTTGACACAATAAAGATGGGTTTCACTGGTTCTGCTTTATCCTCCTGTCTTTCATTTGTCAGATTGATCCTGTGCTTGCAGAGGAAGTTGAAGCTGTTGCTAAAAGGTAAAGCTTTCACCGTTTTCATTTGCATTGCCCACAAAAGCAAATCTGAGATCTGTCTGTGATTGGCAAGCCTTTGCTCCTGTAAGCAATTCATCATTTTATCTCATCCCTTCCTCTATCCTTTGTGGCCCGAGGGACCAAACAAACTTTGCTTACATCTTCCATTATGTGAACAAAATGCAAATCTGAGGAAAGAGCAGATCGTCTCTTATCTTCCTCCCACTCCTGAGATGCAGCTGAACTCCTCTCGTAGTTCTTTTGCTGAGAGCTTTTGCTGCCGTGGAATCGCTGGAAGCAGGAAGCTGCCCTCTCCGGTTAGGACTTCACCTGGACTTCCAGCGCATGTCACACGTAGTGCACGCGCGTTCCCTGCCCCGATCCTGTCGTTGCCGCTCAGTGTCATTCACGCCTCAGTGCGCGCGAGTCACCCGGTGCTGAGCTGTGCCTTTGCTCCTGCAGAACAGCGGGGGTCTTCCTGGCCCAGGAGAGGAGCCAGCGAGAGCTTCATGCCGCCATGAAGATGTGCTTTGCCGTGGTCAACAGCTCTGTCTCGGAGGGCATGTCGGCAGCCATCTTGGAGGTAAACATCCTCGGGGTCTGGGACAAATGGAGGATCACCTGACCTCACGGCGCACGATAATCACTCAACTTCATGCGTCCTTATGCAGGACGTTGACTCATGCTTGCAAGCAGCAGATAATATGTTTTGCAAGGAATATTTGCTCTCTTCAGCGGTATATTAACACCTGTCTTTATCTCACTCTTAAATACAGTACGTGTTACATCGTTATCTGACCAGACCAGGGCCAATCTTCACCCAAATTAATTGCTTGAATGCAATCTCTCTGTTCCTCTGAGGGAGTAAAATCTTAATGCAGTTAAGCTCTTTTAACCATTGTAGATTAAGACAATCCACAGAAGGCTTAAACTCTGATATGATGTTTCACCAAACAACCTGCTAGAAATGTTTGAACTAATAGAGACAAAATCATTTCCAAAAGTGAAGCAATTCACTGCAGGGTCGGACATCTGAGCTATATACCTCCATCTTTTACTCTTGGTTCTAAAACGGAGTATGTCCTGGAAGTAGCTAGTAAATGTTTCCTGAATTTCCCCATGGGGATTAATAAAGTCTTATCTTGATTCTCAACATGTTTGAGTGAAAGTGACTCAACATTGAGTCACTAGTCTGTGACTTTTTGAATTCCCATGTCTGTGACTGTGACTGCACTCTGCTCCGGCAGGCCATGGACCTGGGGGTTCCTGTGGTGGTGAGGGACATTCCGGGCAACGCGGCCGTGGTGCGGCATGAGGTCAACGGCCTGCTTTACTCCTCTCCACAGGTACATGGGTCACAGAGTGACTAGGTCACCACGCCCAGTAAAGCCCAGATAAGCTTTGACACTGACTGTGGTAATAGAATAAGAAGAGGAGAGAGTCATCTCGTCTTAGCCAGCGTGGAAAGTACCCACTTCTAATGAAGTGTTTGAGATGGTTCTGTCTGTAGACTGACTTCCAAAATTTCCCCTTTCCATTATTAAGTCTGTTAATGCGCTAGTCTTTAAAACTAGGAAAACTTACAACTTTACACCCCTTTGTCAAACTTTGTACTTTAAATTCTCATCATTAGTCCATTCTAAGTTGGTAAAATATAACAACGGCCAACTGATGTTTCTAGAGGGGATTAAATTTGAATCACAGAGCGCATCCTTCTGGGACCAACTAAAGGTATCTGTCGAAACCACATACTGACGCAACACACAGCAGCAAGCAAGCAAGTGCAAAATGGAGACCCCCTAGGGGGAACTATTGAACCCGCTGTTAATGAGGTGTAATGTGGAAAAGGGGAAGTGTACCGTGTGGGCCAGGTGAGCTGTGGGGTTAGATTCTGAAGCACAATGGCATGAGGACGCCATGTTCTCGTGTGATGTCACTGCCATGGCAGAGGATAAGTCCTGTCCAGGGTGGATCGAGTTTCGCCAGCAGAGTTGGCGGGTAAATCTCTGCCAGGAGCAACATCTCCCAGATGGTGGCAACAACAAGGGTCAGATAAAGCACGACCTCTGCCTCAAATTATTGATGGGCCTCAAGTGCTAGACTGAGCCAGCTATGCTTTTTCACACTGGATCACAGACACACAGCAATCCTCCAATGGAACTGATGGTGTCGCCCGGTCCTCAAGTCTTGTAGGTAATTCTACCAGGGCTGCACATCTGAAGAAATTTGTCACAGCAAAATGCTCAATACCAAAGTACGTAGCCGCACTGAGCACAAGAGCTTTATAAAAAGAAAAGAAAAAAAGAAAGAATAGTGCATTTCCACTCTGGCTTCACAATACACCGTGAGAGTGAAGTGATTAAGAGCACATTGCTTCTAACATGAGCTTTAATCCTGTTGCTGAGGATTGATGGCTCTCACATGGACCATAGAGCCATTTCCAACCTAGAGCCTCTCAAAAACATGATGATATCACTTGACTGAAGTGAAGTGGCCTTCTGCTCTGTCTGTGGCTGCAGTACTGGCGACCGTGCTGCGAAACACACACAAAAATGCCTCCACTCGGCTCTCTCAGAGGCTCCTCGAAGCCTTTTGAGCCAGCGCGAATGGGCCAACTACAAAATGGCCTCAGGGCCACAACGCGTCTTAATCAGCGTGCAGGGAAGGCATCATTACTCATTTTTAAATCGCTTCATCTTTTCCCTCATCTTCCCTCTTTTCCGCCCTTGACAGCTGGTGTAGCAGGGCTATTTAACGGTCGCTGTTTGTCTCTGCCTCCCTTCATAAGCAAATGAGAGGTGGCAGCTAACAGGATGGACTGCTAAGGGCCGTTGGACTGGCATGTTTGGAATTGGAGTCACAGATGTCTCCATCAATTAAGCATTCACAGTAATTACAAATTCATAGCCTCAGTATTAAAAATGTGAAAAACGTGAACTTTTGTTTATGCACATATGCGATTTTCAGCATTCGTTTTCCCCGTTTCACCATCGACCTGGGGTTGGTTAGTGGGTGGTCCGCCCACTTCATGGCACTATCCAAACCTTCCCTTGCTTTCGTCCCCACCAGGAATTTGTGTGTGAGTCGCAGAGGCTGGTGTCGGACGGCGAGCTGAGGAGGAAATTGGTGAGGAACGGGAAGCTGTACGTTGAAGAGCACCACAGCTTGGCACAGGAGAGGGAGGCCTACCGGAGACTAGTGGGGACTCTACAGTGAGCACAGGGCAGCACCGCACACAATCTCAGGAACTTTAAAGAGTTTACTACCTGTGTGAGCAAAAAAAAAAAAAAAAAACACAGCAGTTTTTAGACCAGTATTTTTACCCTGACAGGGGGTGAATAATGTCTTAATGTCTTAGTGTCTTTTAAAATATCAGGTTATGCACAAATCCCATAAGTCTTATCTGAGCTGCCAGATTTAAATAAAGCTTCGACCAAAGATCCGGAGGTGAATGGGGTGCAATAAAATGATGAAAGTTTCTGTTGACTTGTTTACTATTGTATTTATATACTTTGATGTGTTTTGAATTCAGGCTGAAATCTCACTGTATTTTTAAAAAGAATCAGAGATAAATATATATACCGGTACGTATATATTCACTGCCACTTTATTCTGCTCAATAAAAGGGATGAATGACACATACGATGCTTTGTTTTATCTGGCATGTCTGGATTCTGTTATTTTATGGGTTTTGAAATACTGTCATGTTTGCATTTCAAAGTATTTATATATTGAATTATTCATCAGTATTGAGATAAATTTAGTTGTTTTTCCATTCTTTACAAATGTCTTAATGTGCCAATACGTCTTTTCTCTCTATATATATACTACTCTTTACACTCCAGCAGCGGCCAGTTCAATCTTGTCTTAAAAATGTCTTATCCAATATGTCTCACTTCCCTGTTTTCTGCAGCTACCACATCCATTTTTTATAAAGTGCAACGGTTGAGTCACACACTCTCAAAGTCAAAGGCCTCGGCGACGACACAATTTGGTTTAAAGGGTAGTGGGTCAGGAAAGGTTCATGTAATTTGTTGTCACAAAGGTGGATTTTGGGTGCGTGTGTGGGCATGGGCCGAAAAGAAAAAAATGAAAGCACTGTGTGTCCTTAAAAGTTTTCTACTCAGGTAAAAATAACACACACACTATACAGACAGTAAGCACACTGGTCACGCAAAGAGTAATGTGTCTGCTCTCTGCAGAAATCCCTCATATCTAAAATTGTCGGTAATTATTGTTGGTAATATAACCGCGGAATGTCCTGAGTGGCTGGGTTCATTCACACAACGCCATTAGAACAAATGGAGTGTGTGAATGACAGACAATTAACACTGAGTGCTAAAAGATGGTGCCAAGGTAATTATATCACATTTTAATACTGCTCTTGTAATAGGAATTGTGAAACACATCAGCACCTTTTTTGAGACATTTCTGATGGTTTGACATATACATAGAAAATGGAGGTTAAGGCAATATTTAAGATAGTTAACTTTTAATGAAAAATAAACAAAATTGACGATTAAATCAACTAAAATGTACAAAAAAAGACAGAAAATTAACGCTGCACTTTTGATTTATGTTTTGAACCATAATTGGTTGAAAACACTAGCCACTAACACTTTGCCACTAGCCAAATTAATTTGAATGATGTCATTTCAATTTGAAGGACAGTATAAGAACAGAATTTGTGTATGTGAAATTGAATGTTATGAGTTTTTGAACATGAACTTTTTTTTTTGAATGTTCAGTTTCATCTGTCATATGTAATACACATTCAAGTACTACACGACTCAAGATTTCAAGTTTAACTCTCAAAAAGCTTTCAGTTTGTGGGACACGAGGGCACTTAAGGGCAGCTCAATTTTAGCTGCAAATGACTCCTCTCCCTAAGTGCCTGCCTATTGAGAGTTAAATCTGAAACCGGGGTGGCCTGTGTTCAATGTATAAATAATTCCATAAACAGTTTTTATTTGAAGTCAAACAAAATTTTGAATAATTAAAAATTCTGATTCATATTAAAACACTCAAACTTTCACAAATTGGCATAGATTAAGCATTCAAATTAATTTGGCTCGTGGCACAAGTTTCACAAAAAACGGTTTCAGGTTAATTGCTCAAAGACAAATATAATTATTAGTCAAAATATAATTATCCACATTGGAGGCTGGAACTTCAGGTTAACTTGTGCATATTTGAATTACGTATTCTGAATAATTTGCTCTTTAGTGTTGTGTCTATGTTGAAATGCCAGCACATCAGTGCAAAATTTTACAAAGTAGACTTTCCACATGCAGCATAGTCAGTTGGTACCATCTAAGCATTTTGTACAGAAGAGGGTTCACCTGGCTTGCCATCTGAAGGATGCCAACATATGCCCGCTTTCCTTTATTAACAATATTATACAGTGCATTCACAGTAAAAAGGCCTTGATAGGTACTGAAATGAGGCCCATGTTCCATGAAAAAATCACAAATGTCTTTTCTACAACGGCTTAGACTAAGAAAAGGCATTGAGGTGATCAAAGCCACATCCGCATGGGAGGCCTGATCCAGTTCCATTTTACAATTGATCCTCAGGCTCTGTGATGGGCACTTGGGGTTCCTCGTCGCAGCTGTCATCCTTCCCGACCCAGTGGATGCCGTGGCCGTTCTCCCTGGGGGTGAGATGCGGGGAGTGCTGGCGTTCCAGTGTGGAGAAGGTTGTGAACTGGACCCTCTTCCTCTTGCTGGTGGGTGAATGCAGAGTATCAGTGTGCAAGTGCTTGCTCCTGAGGGGGCCAACACAGGCCAGGGGAGAGTCCGTGACAGAAGTTAGACAACTGGGCCTTCTGGACACAGAGGCAGTCTTATCGGGGCCAATGTCTATCACCGTGGTGGCGGTGTGGTTGTCCTGCTGAAGAGGACTGCCGGGGACACTCATCACCAGCTCGGCGTCTGTGCCAAGCCACACCCAGTCATGCCTATGCCCCGTGGGCTCCTGGCCATGAGAGGGGGGCTTCTTGTGCCGGAACTTCACCACATAGGAAATACAGTTAACTAAAAAGACCAAGATGGCCAGGCAGAAGACCCCCAACAGGGCGTACATGCCAATCTCTAAATCTGTGAGGGGTCTGTTGGACAGTACTTCCTCCCCACCCATTTCAACCTCCACTGGCTCCTGCCCGGGCTCCTGTCCAGGCACCTCCACTTTTGGGGGGAAGTTGTTGTAGTTGACCAGGTTCCCTGGGGCTTTCACGGTACTACTGAAGCCAACGCTCCCCATATCCTCCACTATCATGTTGTCTGATCCATATACCCTGTCCCCCGGAGTGCTCATCATGTTCACAATGCTAGTAGGGCTTCCGGAGTTCTTTGGATTGCCGGTTTTACCCACTCCACCCAGACTGCCGCTGGTAATGATGGTTCGCTGTGTCGGTTTGATCGTAGTAGTGACTTTCTGCATGGCTCTCCCCTGTCTCGAGTCTGAGCTGCTGGCTGGGGGATCCTGGGAAGGTTGCCGTTGCTTCCTCAAACTGTCAAGCTCTTCTCCGTCTTGGCCGTAGTCACTGACCCCACCTCCACCTCCTTCATCACTACTGCTGTTGCGTCTGACAGCGCTGCTGTCGTTTCCACCGGTGTTGTTATCTGGGCTACGGCTGTTGACCTGAAACTTGACCTTAAGGCTACCGTTACCCACAGCCACAATGCTTTTGCGTTTAGACTTCTGGCACGCCTCGCAGATGGACATCTCAACCCTGACGAGGACGCCCTGTCCCTCCCCCTCCGCCACAACAACCGGGGGCGAGCCCTGCACAGACACTACGCCCTCATCTAGAGAAGTCACCATCACGCGGTAGTAGTCGGGGTCATAAATGTCTAAAGGTGTCTGGGAGCCGTCACTGAACTGCACCCAGGCGCTGACCAAAGCTTCCTAGTGGAGGAGAAAATAAATAACATGTTATTTTGTTGTATTTTGTATTTGTTTGCAATTATCTAAATATATGGTACATGCTGGAAACTTGGTTAAAGTCTTATATGAGACATGTATTCATAATGTTACCTGTTTGGGGCTCTGCAGCAACTCCTGACTGGTTGTGGTAGCCAAGATGGCCCTGTTGCTCCCGGGGCTGAGCTGCAGCGACATGGACAGACCTGTGACCAGCTGGACCCCCAGCTCTGTGATGGTCACTTTGTTGTCCACCACCTTTATGGTCTTCTTAGCCAATATTGTATCGGAGAGTGGAGAAAATACCTACCCGGGAAACACCAAAGAAAACAGCGTGAGATACAGTAGCTTGGTCATTTCATTTCTGAGTCCTCCCTGTAATGCGGGCCTTAGTCCAATCCACTTACCTGAACGGATGTGGTCCCAAGGTCTCGTCCTGACAGGACCCTACCCGCCTGCAGCCTGGCCACACGGGGGTCCTCCACTTTTAAGAAGTAACGAACAAGTCGCGTGACGTCCACCTGCCAATCAGAGCCCAGGAAGTAGGCCTTGGGATCCTTAGGGTCCCCCTGCTCGGCCATGAAGTGCGTGAGCACCCGCACCAAGGTGTGTTGAAACTGCAGCATGCATCCCTTCCCCTTTCTGTCCTCCTCCTCGCTGTTCCAGTTGGACCTGTGAAGCCAATACAAAACAAACATACAGGTCACACCTACTGTCTGACCTGCGTCACTCTAATCATGGTGCCCTGTCTCTTTGCTTGATTGGATCACATTGGTTTATTGTAATACATTATGTCATGGTATTAAAGCCCCAAATCCTCACAGAGATATGATTTGGAAGGAAAATTGTTTATGCCGCTATAGGACTAGGATAGGAGCTTCGGGAAATCTCATCTACTGTAGTTATACAGAATCCAGACCAGTGAAGTTTTTTGTGTCAAACATCTGCGAGTCCCACCTCTTGGAGGTCATGATGGGAACCCTCCAGCCCTTGATCTGGCTGAGCTCCGTGTCGGACACCTCGATCTGGAGGGGCAGCCGCGGGATCCACACGTCGAGCTCCAGCTGAGCGCTCAGGTAGCTGTAGGTGAAGTTCACCAGCATCCGCACTCTGCCCTTCATCTCCTTCCCGTTCACGAACACGTAGTCGCACCTGTCGGACACCTAGAGGACGAGAGAAACAGAAAACATAAGAGATTAGAAATATCTTGTCATCTTTTCCCTTAAACTCAAAATGAGAAAGTTGTCAACAAAAGTGATGTTGGCACAAACTCTTCAAATAAAGTCATTTTTCAACAAATGGACTGACTTTAGAGCAATAAATCCGTTTGCAGTGGTTTTCCACACCATGCATGACTGGAGTAATATCAGTTGGCTGTAATAAACTACCCAGATAATCACCAGTCGGAAGCCTTAAAAAGAGTCAGCATTGCAATTTTATGTTAATGAAAATATCACACGGTGCAATGTTTAACATCAATCCTTCACAAGCAGTGTAATGAAGTGCATTCATTACAGTCTAATTCCAAAGGTAACCTTGCTAAGTTTCTTCGGCTGACTTTTTGAGACGCGGGAAGACATGAGCTTGCGGGGTTTCCTTGGTCTAAGCAACAGCCACGGATTTAATAAATTGGATAATTTACACAGCATTGTAATTCAGTCACCAGCCCCTGAAAATGCACAGGGGAGCGTAGAAAAATAACTGTGACAGACACTTTGACAGACAGCCCAAGGAGGAATGCAAATGGAAAATAGATTCCCACTCTCACTCCTGTGAACCCGGCGCCAGGCTACAGTCAGGATGCACTGCCGCGGCTGCTTCTTAAAGTCTACTGTGTCATCATGAGACTTGTGGTCTTCGTTGATGCTCTGGGATGACCGCATCACAGTGTGCCATCGCTGCTGCTTACTCCAGAGCCCTGGCCTCTTCATCAATAATCCTTTGTCTTGGTCGGCATCCAAACGGGTCAGATTTGCCACGTACTGTAGCAACACAACCTTTATGCAAATGCTTGTTTTGCGGAGTATTGCAAGAATAAAATAACAGACCTATTTCCAGTGAGGTCATCGTGCTTTGATTAGTGGAGATGCAGTCAAGCGCTTATGATCTGGGACCTTCCGTTCAGCTCCACGGAATGGAACCCAGACACTAAAAGCGCTGCGCCTCCTATATAGAGCCATAATTACATAGCATTTCCAGATGAATTACTATTAAAAGGCTGACATTTTGACGTGCAATCCATTCTCCCTTAAACAGAGCTCGGCATTTACAATCTCGCCCGTCAATATCTCTATTGACATATCTAGGAAAAGGAATTTGGCATTTAAAGTGCCTCTAACTAAACATATTTCAGGGTAGACACAAGCGTTCAGTTAGACTAAGAAGATTAAAGCGAAATATTTGTGACTGAAGCCGATGTCTGGTCAGCAAGCAAACTAAGGGCTCAGCTCAAAGCAACAAAAGGTTGCTTGTGGGATAAAGGAATGATACATATATATAATGATATGTATTTATAATGATATGTATATATAACGCCTTCAGCCACATTTAAGACAGAAGTCTTAATGCGCCCACACCTACTGTACGCCTTTGTGTTTGAGTCTCCTGTCATGAAACCACCTCATTAATCTCAACAGAATCTACAAATTAAACATATCAGTTGAGACATCTGTTGTTTGCGCTCAACATGTTTTTGCATATTAATGTTGACTCGCCGGAGCCACATTAGCCGCATGGCATTTGCCCGGCTGTTTTTTTAAATTTTAATCTTTTGTTTACAGTTCCCACCTTCTAACCTTGAATAAATTCATTCCAACCCTCTGACCTCGCCAGAGTTTTATTTATTATTTTTTATATTTTGCACTTTCAATTTCATCGGTAAACAAAGCCGGCTTTTTCGCAAACCCGGCTGTCCTCAGGTGCTTCAGACTAGCGGAGGGGAGTCACGGGGAGGGGAGGGGAGTGTGGCGACTGCAGATATGGAGGTCATTTCCGGCGAGCCGTTCCACTCGGCGACTGATCGCTGTCAGGGAGGTTGACGGATTGTGTCACCTTGAGGCCAGACTCGTCGTTTGTTTTGCTGTGTTATGTGGTTGAAGACAGGGATAGGAGAGGTGACTTTGGAACAACTTATTCGCCCGGTAGCTGTCCTCACTCCCAAACGCACCCACCCACCGCTCCAGCGCTGCCAAGCCCCCCGCCATCCCCCGGGCCCTGACCCTGTGGTGCTTTTCTATATTAAATAAATCCAAATTGCCCTCGTCTACCGAAGCGTCAGGGCAGACAGACAACACAAACACCCGACGTTCTCCCATTTATCCCCCGCTAAACCCCTTTTTGTCCTCAAGTAACCGTAAACCGCTGGAATATTTGTTTGCACAGCGGCGGCTGTGAAGTGCAGCTGACACTGATACCTTGGGGATTTGCCAGGAAATTAGTTAAGGCTAAATCAGAGCTGCTGCTTGGCTTTGAAATGCAGCCGGGGGTAAGGCTGGGCTTGACACCTTTTCTCTGCGCCAAGCTCCAAGTTGCCCTATTGTGATGTTGTTGATATTACCGTCAGAGCGCCGTAGTGTGATCGCAAGTGGGCTGTTAGCAGGGGCGCAACTATAGACAGTGCAGGCAGTGCGCTTGCACTAGGGCCGTGAGGTGGGGGGGCTTCAGTGCGCCAGCGATGGGGCGAGCTGAGCTCTAAAGGGGGATCTCTAAAGGTAGAGATGGTATTGGCATAATCGATTCCAATAGCTGGAATCAGAATAAAGGCTGAATGGATACCTGCTTATGGATACATGACATGCCGGTTGGTCATGGCAGATATTAGACTAGCTGAGACCCCCCAAAA
>OMKR01016327.1:2174-12851 GCA_900302355.1 Cyttopsis rosea | reverse complement strand
TTTGTTTTTCTTCAGGCTTTCAGTGGTTCGCTGGAGTCCCAAAGCTTTAGAAATGGCTTTATAACCTTTTCCAGACTGATAGATCTCAATTACTTTCTTTCTCATTTGTTCCTGAATTTCTTTGGATCTCGGCATGATGTCTAGCTTTTGAGGATCTTTTGGTCTACTTCACTTTGTCAGGCAGGTCCTATTTAAGTGATTTCTTGATTGAGAACAGGTGTGGCAGTAATCAGGCCTGGGTGTGGCTAGAGAAATTGAACTCAGGTGTGATAAACCACAGTTAAGTTATGTTTTAACAGTGGGGGCAAACACTTTTTCACAGAGGGCGTGTAGGTTTGTATACTTGTGTTGTCTTTGACTAATATTTAAATTTGTTTGATGATCTGAAACATTTAAGTGTGATAAACATGCAAAAAAATAAGAAATCAGCACTTTTTCACACCACTGTATATAGTTATATTATTTTGTTTCAGCTTTTGAATGGGTTTGAAAATTGTAATACTGATACTTCTGATACTGATAGTTATGCAACCACTTTCCTCCACGCAAAGTTAAGTGAAATATTTAATATATTTCACGAAATATTTGAATATACTCTATTAGACTGAATTTTGTACCTTGAAATATTTTAATATTTTTTGTAATTCATATCAGATGCTATACTGATTGGCTGGTAGCAATTCTCATTATATATAAAATGTCAATATATTGATATAGATATTGTGAATCGTGAGATCCTTCCCAATACTGTGCCCTATTGTCTACATTATCTCACTGCAAGTTTGGCCCTTTTCAAAGTGTTGCATCCTACCAGAAAACCAGCCCGAAGCGGCGCTTTTCAGGAACAGCCGCAAGTCGCTTGCAAAGTGGCGTACGCACCCTTACCTGACTTGGTATTTCTCTGAGCTAGACAAAGAAGTGGGCTCTGGATGAGCTGACCAGCTTCCTGGAGGACTTTGCACGCTGGAACCCCAACCAGGAGCCCACCGACAGCCGCACGGAGCTGATGAGGATCCTGATGCAGTCGTGCAAGAGACCGCCCATGAGGAACGAGATTGCTGCGGGGTCAAAGGTCGACCAAGCTGTGAATTCCATCTGGGCTGCCATGGTGTACCACTCTCCAACCCTGAACCAGGCCCTGAAGATCTACGGTAAGGCTTCTGGGTAGGCACTGGTCATTTGGAATCGGTTGACGATGTCACGTTCTTATAGGGCTGGGCGATATATTGTTATAATATCATGACATGAGACTAGATACCGTCTGGAATTTTGGTCTATATCGTGATATTGCGATGTAGTTAAATCGTGCCTTTAAAGGGGCCCTATTAAGCCATTTTCACTCTTCATATTTTTATTCTGGGACTCCACTAGAGTAGCTTTGCATGATTCACTGTTCAAAAAAAACATTATTTATCTTATACTGGCCTTTACCCCGCCCATCATTTCAGCCTCTGTCTGAAACACGCCATTTTAGCTCCTGTCTCTTTAAGCCCCCCCACCCTAAAAGCCCACTTTCTTCTGATTGGCCAACTTCTGGAAGCGTCACAGTGCCCAGTGCTGCTACAGTAATGGCGGCATACACCTGCGCCGGTTTAAAAGTAAACTGGAGTTTAGGAATATCTGCAAGAAATATAATGAGCTGTGATTTCGCGTTCCTGATTGGAAATGGCAACTGTTCAAATGGAACGTTACATGTTCGATCCCTATCTGGAATTTGAGAGTTCGAACATCTACAGCAACAGAGATTACAGCAGGACCGGATGTCTCTGTTTGGTCAAGTCAAGTAAATTTTATTTATAAAGCCCTTAATCACATTACGCTCAATACCTGCTTGTTGTGACATAAAGGTGGTGATGTCATCATCATAACATTGCTGGATAAAAAATATCCGACAAAGGCAGTAGGTAGTCATTCACACATTGGCCTCCTTTATGGAGAAGTTCCGTGTGGAGTCTTCCCGCATACGGATATGTGTAACCGTAATGTGTTAGAGTTGGTACGTTATGTCCAGTATAGATATGATCGTTTGGACAATCTGTCGGCAACGGACGTAGTATTGGAATCGATTTCATTTTTTTCCCATGGCTCCCTCCTCCTCACTTGCTCTCCCTCTCCGGCTTGCTCTCTGTCTCCGGCTCTGGCCCGCTCTCCAGCGCAGCAACTACATCACGCCGCACCGCACGTCCACACAACTAACTCTAAAAGACACGTCTGGGTCTGAGGGGCATTTTTAAGGACAAAAATAATAAATCACAAGCCATATATATGTTTATATATATGCCCCTGTTAATACAGTATTAATACAATGTAACAGTATTATGTTCTTAGCTTCAACATAATGCTACGTGGTTTGGCGGCGAGTGCAAAACAAAAATGCCGGTCCTTCGCAGTTACTCAGATGGGGGATGGGTCTAATTCTACTGAGAGGGCTTGTGACATCATTTGGGAATTCAAACCTGAACGTTGTGTTTTCGACATGTTTTCTGAATTAGGGAGCCCATAAAAATACTGACTGGGTTGTCGTATTTCACAGTTTGTGTGTTAGTAGGCCCACCCGAGACCCAAATGGCTGTGCCCAAGCACTGAAAAAGTGAGTTTTTCATAATAGGGCCCCTTCAAGGCTGCATTACAGTAAAATAATGACATTCTCTGAATGTCACACTGTTGAAACTGTTACTAATCAACTGTCCATTCTAATCAATGCCTCCACCTTCTTGGTCATAATATCCACATTACTAATGATTGTTTGTCTTGTGTGTAAATATCTTATGAGAGCACCAATAGTCATCCCCAAAATATCGTCTAATTTTCAATATCGAGGTATTCGGTAAACAAATATTGTGATATTTGATTTTGTCAATGTCACCCAGCTCTATATTCTTAATTCACTGTCATTATCATAATAATGTTTGCATTGAGGATTGATTCACTAATATAACCCTTCATTTCGCCTGTCCATCCTGCCTTTGTGTGAGTAGTGGGTCAGGGCTGCAAGTCGTGTCTCAGTGAAGATTTTGTGCAGGTCTACTCACTGGCAGAGGGCATCAGAACGTGGATGGTGGGTGGAGCTTCCTTTGCTTTTCCTGATTGGCTGATTCATTTACTGAATTGTTATTTTAACAATTCTTTAACTTATGGGGTTTTTTATTTTGTCAGTTGGAGATGAAGCAGAGATACCTGGTTGGAAAAATGAATTTTCCAGATGAGAAAGACGGGGGTCATGATGAGGTTACCATGGATACACTGGGTGAGTTCTTCATCTTAAGAAATACTAAACCATAGTCTTCTAGACCACTGAATCTCAACCTTTTCCAAATCAAGGACCCTCAATTTTATCCGCATTAGGCCACATGCATTTGATAAGATTTTCTCTGTGGGACCGCAGTCTGAGAAGATTTCTGTTGTTCGATATGTTTTGGTGTCTATAATATAGTTGGGGAGATAACAGTGAAACTATGATCAAAACTGTTATTGTTCTCTAATGGTACTAAATGAAATAATGGTGAAGTTTAATTATTCATTTTCATTCAGTTTGCTGGACTCCCTGGAACCTCTTAATGGACCCCTTGGAGAACCATTGTTTTAAACCTTTGTGTAATGCGTTTTGTTTCTTACCGATTTGTCTGCCCCCTCTCCCCAGCCGAGGTGTGTATTCAGAAGAGCCTCCTGCTCTTCAGATTCGCCCCCAGTGGGACTGCCGGGCAGGATAACGACCCCACCCCTTTTACAATCTCAGAGGCAGACTTCCAGGCCAGTCTCTGCCTGTCTGCACAGGCAGCAGAGCCGGGGCCCGAAGGCGAAACCAGGGTGGCCGGACTGAGCCAGCCCCCCGAGGCTCTGGCTCCAAATTCCCCCTCCCCGGATCTGAGTTCCGGGCCCAGGAGCCAAGGGCATGGAGGCTCCACAGAGAGCCTCTCGTCTCAGACAGGGGAACCAGCCTCCCCCTCTGCTTTTCCCCGTAAAGCCCCCTTCAGTCGTGGGCGTTTACGTCTGCTCTCCTACCGTTCCGTGGAGGAGCCTCGCACAGCCCCCTCAGTCAAAGAGCGCTACCCCATCCTCAAACACATCCTCAACTTCATGAAGGATCAGACCCTTATGACCGCAAGGTGACCATGGGCAGACACACTGTTTAGCTTTTTCTTATTTTCTTATTCCAGGGTGGGTCTTTAAAAAACGTAATGGTTTAGTTAATGTCTTTTAAAGCCTGAATTTAGTCTTAAATTAGAATTTAGGAGATTAACCGACTCACTTTATATTTACCTTCTTACTTATCTGTAGTGAGAAATCAAAGAAAAGCATTGGCCTTCTGTGGAAAAAGTATTGGTTACCTATATTCCAGTTCCTAATCACTTACCTTGTTATCTGACCATAACCCTATTTCTACCTCATACTTACCTTTGTCCTGTACAAATCATATCGTACTTAACTTAGACTTAAGACTAATAAGATTCATTTATGTTTTTGGACAAATCATCTCTCTTAACGGTCTCACAAATTATAAAATATAACTCTCTGATACTCGCGACTCTTTTATGTTACTGCCTGTTCCAGAGTTAAGTGAGTGTCGTCCTCTGTACACAGCATTCTGCAGACCTTGGCCCTGAATAAAGCCCAGGCTCAGAGTGTGTGCCGGGTCCTGGAGATGGTCCAGCAGTGTCTACGATCCCTGGGGAGGCCACACCTCTTCCATGCCCCCTGCATCCTGTTCCTGCAGGAGCTCCTCGCCTGCCAGAAGGACTTCACTGGGTATTTTCTAAATGTGCTATTATGCCTGACATATGGCCTTTCATAAAAAAAATAATTAAAAAAGATAACTTTTATAGCTTTGCTAAAGATGAAAATTAGTGTCCACCCACCCTCCCAATCACAACTTAACCCCTGTATACCAGCCACTTTAGTGACTCGTGTTTGAGGGAAATCTACTCTCAAGGCAATGACTCGATGAAAAATAATAAATTCAGATCTTGAATGAATGAGAGCACAGAATGTATTTTACTTTAAAATTAAGTTATTTGCTATTTGCGTTGAAACACATTGTAATAAATGTTTTATTGACTTACTGATTCATGTATTAAGTTTATATTTAATCCTTTTCCTCAGATATTTCTCCCAGTTGTCGGGCAGCGGGCAGGAGCTCCGGGAGGAGGTGCGGCGCTCATACCACCAGCTGGTGCTGATGCTGGTGGAGGCAGCGCAAGGTTTCAACAGCCTGAATGAGAAGTAAGAAGCTGCAATAGTACAATGACAACTAAGTAAACCATAGCTTCCATCGTCACCTTCGGTCCTGTGTGTGTCCTGTCTAGAGCTTGTCTCAATTATGACATCATCCTGATCACAATTACTGAAACATTGTTTGATGTTTCCATCAAAATTTTGTGGGAATTTTGAGCCAATGAGAAGACGTGTTTCCATCGCAAGAACTGTCCCCAGGAACTAGGTTATTTTGGAGGAACTCAGTGCATTTCCACCGCAGGGACCAGGGTCTAAATTCAGTTCCGGGGACATTATTCCGGGAACCAAAAAGTCCTAGTTTGGGGGGGAGGTACTTTTCAAATGTTCAGGAACTTTGGGGGTGGGGCTCGCAGCGCTGAACATTTCTGATTGGTCGAGCACTCGCAGCATTTTATTTTAGCCACCAACATGCCGCATTCTGTGGTACTCACAGATCTGAAACACACACTGGTGCCAAATATAAGTTGTGTACAATAACATTATTCACAATTGTGATTTACTTGATATATTAACTTCTTACCATTGTTGTAGTGCTTAATTTGTAAATCAGGCGGTGCTGCGGAACCTAGAGGCTGCGGAACAGAGGGAGAACGGAATGGGTCTCCCCGTTACAAATAGGGCTTTTTTGTTCCATTCAATTAGGAAAATAAATACATCTAAAATTAAAAAGCCACATTGTTATTATTGGTTTAGTTTGGAGAAACAGGGAACAAGGGAGCACAGGGATCGCTGTGATCGTGTAGAGATCGTAGATGGGTTTTTTTTCTATTTTAGAAAGGTTTTAGAAGGGTTTTTCTTTAGAAAGGCTGTTGAGAAGAGATTTAAGGGAAAATAATCGCTTTTTCATATGTCCGCAGACTAATTTGCTTAATCTTTGTGGGTCTTGAGGCTGAAGGAACCTTTTAGTTCCTGGGACTAAAAGTTCTGGGTACTTTGGGTGGAAATGTGGCTAGAGAAATGTCACAATATATTCAACATTTTAATCATTTGGGTTGAGGCAAATTAACTGTCTACCTTTATGTTCCAGTACTCGTGGCTCTTCTTCCCAAGGTGGATACGTGTTAATGCACTATTATAGAGGCTTAAAACAAACCAAAAAAAATACTTTGTGTGTATTGGTGTTATGCTAAATCCTCCACCTCCACACCCCAGAGCCCTCCTCCCTGCGCTGTCCTGTGTGCAGACGTGCTTGTTGCACCTCCTGGATATGAGCTGGGAGGAGCAGGACCTCCCCCTCTTCCTAAAGATCAAGCTGCCTGAACTCCTGCTCAGCATGTCCCAAGAGAACATCAGTGTGCACGACATCGCTATCAGGTACTGCCCACGATCCACCATGAAATATAAAATTAGATGCCCCTTGTGGAGCGGAAAGGCTCTGCAATAGTTTACTCTAGCAATAAAAGTTCAACTTCTTCTTAGACCTGAGTGTTCTTGTCACATTTATAAAAAGGAGTTTGCACACTTTACAACCTGTAACTTATTGGCTTAATAAACTCTTGAGCTGGGTTAGGGTTGGGCTTAGTAACTAGTAGTCTACTGGCTATTTCACTGTTCCTTTGACCATCATATAAATCCATCAATGTTATTGATACATATCCCTGCGCTGCATATACATTCTGCATTTTGTCTGATTTGATCTCCTCTTCAGTCAGTGGACGGAGGAGGATGAAATAGCCGTGTATAAGAAGAACCAGGACTGGATGGACGAATGTGTGGACGGGATGTTTGAGAAGTGGTATGACAAGATTGACGAGGAGGGTTCCATGGAGGACAGGAGGAAGGTACGCTACTACAGAAAAGGCTGATAAATTCAACAGCACAAGTCTTGCATGGAAAACACCCTCATTGTTTCTTGTTGTAACAAAAAATGACAGATGGACTGCTGCAGGTAAAACATTGGTCCACACCATAAAGAAAGAGGGCGAGAAATGAAATGGATAAAACTGTTATTGGCCCCATCTGATTTATGAACCATAATGATGTCCTGTAGAATAAGAGTATAATCTCATGAAAATGAGAAAAACCTGATGAAATACACAGTTTACAATCTTTCCCAATGTAACATATAAAGATGGTTTGACAATATTGTCAGGATATTGAAGGTTTTTTTTAATACTTAAACATTTGTCCCATTGGAGCTGCAATAACACCTGGGTCCAGTATTTACTGTAGGAGTTTCCCGCCCATTATACAAAGCCCAAACAAATGCTGTGGCTACACCCTCTCTGTGTGGATGTTTGGTTTGGAAGGTTAGTGCAGTTTGAGAAGCTGTCTGGAGTGCCAGTAAATATTTGATGGCAGTTGACATTCGCACACAGACCATTTTAACTTACCACACCTTTTATACGTTATGTACACACACCAAATCTGCAAATGTTAAACAAATACACGTTAACCTTAGCGCTGACCTCCGTCCACAGATGCACATGTTCATAGCACGCTACTGCGACCTGCTCAACGTGGTGATCTCCTGCGACGGCTGTGAGAGGATGGCTCCCTGGCACCGCTACCGCTGCCTGCAGTGCATGGACATGGACCTCTGCAAGACCTGCTTTCTCAGTGAGACTCTGCCCTTCAGCCACTTTTGCACTCAAGCCCACAACAGATCCAACTGGAGGCCGTCATAGTGCATGTGTCTAGATTTTGCATTGCAAAATATGTTGGAGAAAATTGCAGAGCACAATCTCGATCTCATCTGCCATACAAGCAAGCATAGCAAGTAGTTTGCTCAGCTGGACATTTACTATTTTTATTGAATGAAATGACAGGATGACAACATTCTTTATATAGTGTTTGCAAAGAGAGCACACATTTAAAAAATACACACAATTCATCTATTAAGAGATTTATTGATGGTGAGTATGGTAAATAACATGTCAAGTCCAGTTTATTTATATTGCCCTTAATCACAGTACAGTCTCAAAGGGCTTCACAAACCCACATTTCACATAAATAAACTGCATCCCCTAGTCTGAACCCCCATCCGGGCCAGGAAAAACTCCCAGAAAACCCCTTTGGGGAAAAAAAGGAAGAAACCTTGGGAAGGGTGCACAGAAGGAGGAACCCCACTTCCAGGATGACCAGGCTGCAGTAGAAGCTGAGTGGGCAGCGTTAACAAAATAATATTGGAAATCATAGGTTATTGTATGTTATTCTATGCAATGTTAAAGGTGCAGTGTGTAGAATTTAGCGGCCACTAGGAGTGAGGTTGCAGATTGCACCCAACTGAATTCCCCCCTGTCCATGGCGGTGCAAAATGGCGGCGTCCGTGGAGGAGAATGTACGGTGGCCGCATACAACGCGAATATCCCTCTTTAGAGCCAGTGTTTGGTTTGTCCGTTCTGGGCTACTGTAGAAACATGGAGGTGCGATGTGGCGGCCTCCATGGAAGGGCTCCAGCCCCCATGGAGATATAAACGGCTCATTCTAAGGAAACGAAAACACGATCATTTTTTTAAATGGGATTATATACTAATTAAAACATGCTTATGAATATTATATTCCATATTTCATTCCATTTCTGCCAAGTCCGTTCTGCAAAATGCCACAAATTCTACACACTGCACCTTTATAGACTTCTTTAAGACCAGCAGATTCTATTTGCTGGTGCAAAGCACTGCAGGTAGACACCTCTAGGAAAGTGGTACTCATCAGGTTGGATCCAGGTAGCTTGCAGCAGCCCCCCCCCCCCCCCCCCCCCACCCCGCAGGGGGGGGGGGGGGGGGAGGGGGGGTGGAGCACAGTGGGTTAATATCCAGATGTCATGTACCAGTGCTAAGGGGTGAAGGCAGGGTGAAAGGCAAGCTAACAAGACTCATTTTTACAGACTTCATTTGGTTCACCACATCCATCCATCCATCGTCTTCCACTTATCCGGGGTCGGGTCGCGGAGGTAGCAGCTCAAGCAGGGGGCCCCAGACTTCCTTTTCCCTGTCCACATCAACCAGCTCTGACCGGGGGATCTTGAGGCGTTCCCAGGCCCGCGTGGAGATATAGTCCCTCCGCCTGGTCCCGGGTCCGCCCCGGGGCCTTCTCCCAGCCGGACGTGCCCGGAACACCTCCCTAGGGAGGCGACCGGGCGGCATCCTTACCAGATGCCCGAACCACCTCGGCCGGCTCCTTTCGACGCAAAGGAGCGGCGGCTCTACTCCGAGTCCCTCACGAGTGACCGCACTTCTCACCCTATCCCTAAGGGAGACGCTAGCCACCCTCCTGAGGAAACCACTTTCAGCCGCTTGTATTCGCATTTTCCAAACATAATTTTTTATTTGCTGTAAATGCAGCCTCTACTCTCTGTTCACGAAGCCTGGTCGCTCCGCTGGTTTCGCCTAAGTGTAAAACGCTGTTTGGTGAAGAAGCGGAGAACGTTCTGCTGAACGGTCTACAGCTGAAAGCTGCGGCAAAAGCCTGGACGCAGCTCTAATTGAAAAGCATTCGAGGAGCGGTTCCTGCATTACCTGTTATCTGAGTCTCTCATGACCTGCCTCGGGTACCAAGCTCTCGATATGTCGCAGTATTCAGAACCCCCAATTGGATTGTCACCGTGGTCCCTGCCAGACATTTAGACGCACGCACGCGCACACACACACACGCCCCACACACACAAACACACACACATTGTACCATGTCGGCTCACCCACTGATTGGGATAGCATTCTGCATCCTGCCTGGAACCACCATACTTGCGTACCATGCAAAATTAGAGAGCCATATACACTTACTGTAGCCCTAATTAATTGTTTAAATGGGGATTGCAATGTTCCCTGATCATGTTCCATAGGATCTTTTACCTGATATGTTTTTCATGATTTGAAAAGAAACCATTTGTTTCCTGGGATTTCATTTGCAAGGCATTGCTTTCTTGTTGGTCAGTTTTCTACAGAAGCCCATGGCACGCTATAAAGTGAACATGTATCCCGCTGCCACCCTATCAGCAATACAAGGTGTTGCCTACATCAAAGTCACAACTATCTCATGCCGTGTTTGGAGATGCCTCAGCAATCGCCTCCTAATCCATGTTTTCCAGCACGGGACTGGGTGCTGTCCCGGTTCGACTACCACGCAGCGCATGCACAGAGTGGCAGGAATTACTTTAAAGGTTAAAGCCGACTGGTATTGGACACTAGATACTGGGATATTCCAACTATCTAGGCAGAGAGGAGCCGTATTCCTTGTCGTGTCGTGAAAGCCAAATCATTCCACCGGATTGGTTTCACGCGTTGGATCTTGAATCCTCATTGGTTACACTTTAAGATAATAGTTACCACAGAAATTAGAACCCCTTTTGGTTTGTTGAGGATCTTATAAAAGTTTTAAAGTGTTTTTTGTCGGTGGATGTAGTCAGACAGACTCATAAGAGTCTTAATCCTGGATGAAGCCGATGAAGCCGATGAAGCCGAGCTCCATCTAGATGCAAGGGGCGGAGCGACGGCCTGTGACGAGCTG
>OMKR01016271.1:1945-20390 GCA_900302355.1 Cyttopsis rosea | reverse complement strand
CCCTAGTAATAATAATAATAATAATAATACATATTATTATAATTATTTTGTGTTTTTTCATTTGTTTTATAACGATAATAATAATAAATTGTTACTAATTTTGTCAATCCGATATGTTGTCATCGATTATCATCAGATAAAGAGTCATATTTTGTACTGTTTTTAAACGTATACAAGGTTCATTCAACACACACACACACACACACACAGACAAACACACACACACACACACTCACCAAAACACACTAACAGAAAGGCTGGGTCTAATAGCTTGGGGAGTCTGAGATTCTTGGGGTTCTGCACTTGGTGTGACTTCCTGAATCTTCTGGACAGTCCTTGAATACGGGAAATGCCCGACGTGTTACAGATCAAATAACGCACATGTTGACTTACGCACGTGAATGTGAAGAACCTTTTTTCCAGCAACTTCCTGGTAGGAATTGCTAAAAAGTGTAACTGATCTCTTTGTCCCTTTCTTTCTTTCTTTCTTTTCCTGGTACAGTTTCTAAAGTTACTAAACAACAAAGCAACTAACTGAATACAGATAAAGTGGCTTTGTATGGGATTTGTTAATAGATGAGAGAAATTAGTTGTGATAAAACGCTGTAAAAGTTGGTTTACTCGTGTAGTTCCAATGATTTGCCTCACTGACTTATTTATTCAGATTATATATTCCTTAATAATCACCGTGTTGGTGCAGTCGGGAAAGTTTATAATGGCAAGTCAGAGCCACAGGTGAAAGAGCAAAGAGTTGATGCGGGTGGGTGGGTGGCTCATTTATAGGCAAAAAGACCATAAATTCTGGAATTTACATAAATTCTAGAAAAAAGCATAAATATTTTGATTGATGGGTGTATTGTGACCTGTTGACAATATTGGAAGTTTAGCACTAATGAGAAAAACATTGCAGATCAATGTATCTTCTTAGATATTCTTATATGAGTTACTTATATCTATATTCTATTCTCGTGCCCTTATATGTGACCTCTACTTGTACGTTGTACTTACAGTCTTTGTTGTACTTAAGTCCTATCTGTTTGTGCTACTACGTAGTTGTTGCTTGCCCTGCCACAAGAATTTCATTGTCCAGAATGACCTTGTGTTGTACTGTACATTTGACAATAAAACACTTTGAACTTTGAACTTTGAACTTGAATATAAGAATTATCTTATATAACTGACTTATATACTGCATATTAACTTATACACTAATCTCTCATTGTATTGAATTGAGCAAAAGTATTTAATTGTATTTATTTATTTTGTCCTATCTCCAGGTGGTTAATTTGCTTGAAAACAAATCATGTTTTAAATGTATTTTTTACAAAATACCCAAATGTGACTAACCGTGATTGATCATAAAATATGCAATTAATTAACTTTTTAGACATTTTTCTTTTTCTTTTAATCATTTCTTTTAGAAATTTGACTAGCCCTAGTAAATACCTTAAAAACACAAAATAGTTTTGCCTCTCTCTTTAAAATAACCGGTCCAGAGTTTTAATGGTCAAGATGATCTGAGAAACCTTTTATTCGCAGCTTGGCTTGGCTTCATTTGTGCCAATAAAACACAAAATCCGGGACAGGAGTCCCAACCGGCTTAAGTGTGGGGCAAATGGTGTGTGTGTCCCGTGTCCTACTGACCTGGGCTGGAAGTGCCCGGGGTAGCCGGGGGGGGTGCGGCCCTCGGCCTCGACTCACCAGCAAGGCCTCCTGGTTCTCGGCCAAGGCCTGCTTGGCCAGGTAGCGCTCCCGCTTGATCTTCAGCTCCAGGGACTCGGGCACGTCAGGCACCATCCAGTCTATGGACCTCAGCACGAAGAACACCACGTGCTGAGGGAGAGGAGGAGGGTATGAGGAGCGGGGGGGAGGGAGAGGGAGAGGGAGAGAGAGAAACAGGAAGAATGATTTTCATCAGCAGATAAGAAGCGACAGTATTCTTATCTGGAGTACAAGTCCAGAAATGAGCTCTCATTAGGGATGTACCCATATGGGATTTCTGGGTTGATAAAGCTAAATGATCATTTTCTGCTTGTTACAGCAGGTGCTGATTATATGGATATGCTCATTTTGATACCTGATTTATGTACAACTAAAAGGTAAGAAATGCTATGAAGCTTAAACGTTTGCCCCATTGGACTGCATTGAAGCACAGTGAGAACCTGCAGCAGAGCAGTAAGTTTCTCAGTAGTTGTCTCAGCGTTCAGCGAGGTCGTGTTAAGAACGGTTCTAAATGATGTGAATCAACATTTTAATAAGGCCCGTGTTGAAAAATAGCCAACCTATCCTTTACATGTGAAGTTGAAGTTTTATGGTTCCCTATTAATGCGGCTGCCAGAGCTCTTACACTGGCAGGTGGCATAAATCTACCGTTACAGACATTACAGCATCAAATATTACAATTGTGGGTAAAAAAATGGATTGTAAACAATGGGAAAAGAGACACAAAAGAAGAAAAGATGATAATGAATGAAACTTTGAGTCAGCGTGTGGGTGACATACTATGTACTACATACTATACGTCAATATTAACCACTCATTTGGCGTCCGAAATAGTATGCGAGCATGGCGCTCCGGACCATGGAGCCAAAACAATCTGATCCACGAGTGGTTTGGAGACAACGTCGGCCCCAGAGCTTTCAGCCAGAGTGCCCTGTACCTCGAACGCGATGATGAATCCCAGCCTCACGGCCAGGAGCTCCCAGTAGACCAGCGTGTAGTTCCCATTGTTGTCTCTGAACGCCTTATATCTGTATCACACACACACACACACACACACACACACGCACGCACGCACACACACACAGTGATAGTTGAACATACTGTATGCAAAACAAGAGCAATGCTGGGGCATGTAAGGACAAAGGAGTGTTTTTTTTAATAAACATTAGCAACAGCGTCCTCTGTTGTTCGAGTCACGAAGTGCAAGTCAATGCTGTTCAAAGAACTCTAGGGAGACATATCAAATATCACCTAAAAATCTATTTTAGCCTTATATATTATTTTTTTCGTTGATGTCATTTGCTCACTTAAACAATTTTTTTGTTATCTCAACATATATTACCTGCACATGGGATGGTCTGTGTAATTGAGTGGGGCATAAGCCAGAGTGAAGTTGACGTATCCGTGCAGGTTGTTGTCAAACTTGTACTGGTACAGCAGGCGAGGTAAGAAATCCGAGGTGAAGGCTATCAGGAAAGCCTGCGTCGAAAGAGAAACAAACCCTAAAGCTTAAAGATTGATTAAAGCTGTGCTACTCAGCATTGGAAATTCAAAGAATAGTATGTATTAATTGTCATTTTTAATTACAAAGTAAAACTAGGTTGTAGGTAACTAAAAGTAGGTCGCACTGCTGGCCATGCCCCAATCGTGATTGGGGCTCTTTTTCCTCAGGTGTCAATGGAAAAAGCGGCACAAAGAGGCCCGTGCCAACACTAGTTTTATATGAGAATGCTGAGTCACTCTGACCACGACCACGGGCTTTCGGTTCAATCCGGGCGGTACAATGTAAATGCGACTCACGTTGGCGATGACAGATAGGTGCGACATGGCCTCCAGGATGTTGAACCAGACGCCGATGTTCTGGGCGCGTTCGGCCACGGGCCGGCGGTACTCGCACACAAACTTGTGGGCGTCCAGGCGGACCTCGGCCCAGTTGTTGAGGAGGGCGAAGAGCGGGGCCAGAGGGAACGCCGCCACGAAGATGGTGATGAAGCCGAACTGCAGCACTGTATGAGATGGAGGGATGGACGGGTGGATGGATGGACAGACCATCCATGGATAGGCATTAAGCAAATAGGCAAAAATAATAAAGAAATAGAATAAAAATATAAAAAAAGAAAATGGCAACATATGGAAAAATATGGAAATAATAAAACAATAAATGAAACAAATAAAACAATAAATGAAACAAATAAAACAATAAAACAACAATAAAACAATTAACTGTACACATTAACTCTACACAATAAGAAATATGCAACATGCACTAAACCTAATGATAAACAACAAATATGACCTAAATAATAACAGGAAAAAAGACCAAAAAAAAATTTAACAGGACAAATGTGGTGACAGTGACATAAAGCTGACGGTGAACCAGAAAGATAAAGCTAATGGTACGAATTAAATATAAACCAAAGGAAGAAAAAAACCTACAGAAAAATGAACCACAATCCAATGGATTAATTTTATTTAACATTATAGACAGACAAAAATGTTTGGTACACAATGACATGTCATATAATCCATTGAGGTCCGCTAATCACGTATAAAAGGCCTATAAAACTTTATGAATGATAAGAACTGATGACATCAAATTAATGAGATTTACACATCGATACAATACAAATGCAGAGGCATTCTGAAGCCTTTTCACTCGCCCATCTCCAGGTACTCGTCGAACAGGCCTCCGCACTCCACCAGCAGGTAGTCCTCCTCCCAGCGGCGCGGCTCCCGGGACGCCTCGGGCCCCCGTACCTTGTCCAGCGCCCTCTTCTGACGCCACGCCGTCACTTTACTGTAAAAAGGAGAGAGAGGGAGAGCGGGCTAGAAAGGATGGAGAAGCACCACCAAGCAGCACACCTCGATGGAGTTTGCCAATACAAGTCGGCTTGAGCTACTTTCTCTTTGAGATCAGCAGGTTATTACATTTCTGGGACTTTATTATGCGCCTCATGGGGTTCTCACGGCTTTGCCAATATAATAATTAGACAGAAAATACCTTTGAAGTCCTACCAGGTTCAGTGGTTCAGTTTCCCACTGAAACTAGGTTGACGTTTCTTTTTCCTCGTGATAAAGATCTTACTTATTAACTCAAGTGCAGCTGGACATTTTTGGAAAGCCCTTATGACTACTTTGGACTTTTGGAATTTTCCTGCATTTGTCACAATAGTTTATGTATAATTTTTAAAAATATTTTCTAATTATTTGTTTTCATCATTATTATTATTATTATGTATATTTTCATTAGTTAGCTTGTGTGACTGGTTTACTATAAAAATGCATTTGCCTTTTTATTTGTACTTTTTGGAAAGCAATGTAATGCTTCTTACGGGATGACAAACTCCTGGACGTTGCTGATGAGTTGCTTCCCGACCATGATGATGAAGAGCTGTTCGGCTAACTCAATGAGGCATCCCCCGGGACCACACTGAAACACACACGCGCGCACACACACACACACACACACACACACACACATTCAGAACACATTACAGCATCGACATACAGAATCAGATCTCATATGTATCAAATGCCAAAATAACATCAGAAACTCACGTCCTCATTCCTCATCCCAAACAAGGTCCCGTAGTTGGTAGGGTAACCCACAAATCTGTCAAAGACACAGGTAAACAAAGAAAGTTCATTATTTTTACTATGATCATACTATGATCATCCTTCCAGTAACGGCTTTGGATGAGAAAATACATAGAATATCTGTAGGTATCTACAGTATATCACCCTTTTTAAGGCTAAGGACTACTGCTTTTTAGCCCATTTTATCAAAAGAATAAGCATAATAATCCTCATATCAACTCAATATTTACTAAATTAATCAAAATGAAATGTATTTATTTACAGTATTTGGTGAGGGGAAGAATATACAATATGGACATAAAACAATATGGATATAATATTTTATGTCCATCCTAAGTCAAGTCTCATCCAAAAATGTCAAAATCTAAGCCTTCAAATTTGTATATGTTTTGCCTTTTTTAAAACAACCTCAACGTCGACAGTATATTCTGTATTACATTACACATTTCGCTTTTCATCATTTTTCATTAGCAGTAAACAACTAACTTCTCTTTAAAAAAAAGAATTTCAGACTTTTGGAAATATTGATTGAATTTATTTTGATATTTTTTAATGACTTTTAACGACGCGACGTCCCCTCTAACCTTCCTTTGAAGAAAGCCACGTAGAAGGGCGAGGAGTAGAAGTTGACGAACTGGAAGACGAACACCTTGAAGGTGAAGGCGTCCTCGTACTGGGTCTGTGTGCGGTGCATCTCTGCCACGGGCGCAGGAATACAACTTACAAAACAGCTTTGCCTAAAAACACAACTTGTAATTCTGGAGCCTGAGGTTTCATGGTCACACCGACGGCAGTTCTTACCCCACTTGGTGAGCTGCTCGGCCAACGCGGTGTAGACCTGGCCCATGAGCAGGATTAGCCCCAGGTTGACCAGGCAGCTGGAGATGTTGGCAATGTTGCCTGCCTGAAAAGGAGACACACACAGGGTTCATTCCGGCATTACAAAATGAAATTCAAGGACTTTCAAGTACTTTTTTAAGCACTATTTTTTCATTTTCAAGGACTTCACGCAAAGCAAATGTAATACATTCTTAATCTCATTGTCTATTATTTATATATATCTATTAATAATCTCATCGTCATCTACTGTTATAAGGGTCTATTTCCAACCATGCTGGAGTAAATTTACATTTCCTTGGTATAATCTATGTCATAAAAAAGTGATTCTGGAACATGTTTATTACGTTCCGATTTGAATAACAAAAACAATATCACAGGTTTTCAATGATCGCGTTTTTTCAAGGCATTCTGGTGCTTAAATTTCTGAGGACGACATTCAAACACTTCAAGCAACTTCAAGGACCTGGTAAGAACCCTGCACAGACAATTTCAAATGAAATTTAAGGACAATTCAATGACGTGTTCCAGCTCTGCACCTGGGTGCGCAGGACGGGGCTCCCCGTGTGGAACATCATGACGCTGATGATGCCACGGTACATGATCACCGTCACCAGGAAGATGATCACCACACAGAGCTGGAGTTGGACATTGAGAGAAATGTGAAATATATCAGGCTTGGTCGGACTCATTAAACACGGTTATTCCAATATATTCATATGACTCAAGATATTTGACAATTTCTTTAAAAGTGTTTTATCGTTGATTGCAGAACTTTCAGAAGTTTCTGCTTTGTGGCTGGGACCTGCAAAGCATCAACTGGGCCAAAGTGCAGGTGATTAGAACTTTATGTTTGTAAATTTTGAGCAGAGCGCCACAAAAAATAAAAAATAGAAATTCCAGCTTCGGGCTGAGAGAGCATACACAGAAAATCAATTTGTCCTCGAAAACATGTCGGTAAATGAAACGTCTAACAGAAATGTGTCTCTTAAGTGGGTAGATCTGCCCATTTTGAGTTTTACATTCATAACTCATTCATAATATTCATCAATGGGTATTGGTGACACCAATTTTTGAGATAAATCAAAGACAATTTATGAAGATAATACTTCTTAGAAGAATAATTATTATTACTATTTTTTACTGTTATTACTAATTATTACTTCTTATAAGAAGAATGAATAATATTAAGATAACTTATTTTATATTTCTTGAATCCTCTCAAGTGTCACAGCAGAGCAAAGCAGAGCAAAGCAGAGCAAAGACTTATTTAATAAAATCCCAGAGACTTAGGGGAGCAATTTGGATGTTTAAGTTTCCAGTTCCATGTTCACAGAAACAAAAGTTTATTCAATGCTCTGCCATGATTATATAGAAGTACATGATTATATAGAAGTACATGCTTATATAGAAGTACATCATTAAGAACATTAAGTTCATTTTATTCTCAAGTCAGAATTTGACTTGGAAACTTTGAAATGTCTCCGCTCTCACCATGATGACGATGACCATGGATCCGGTGAACATGCGTGTCAGCCTGTCCTTCTCTGGGAAGTAGGGCTCTTTGACCCCAGTCACCGGGTTGTGCTCCATGGTGGGGGCCATCGCTGCAAACTCCGGCCGAGGACGTTCCTTATGAGGAGGAGGCAGATTCATTGTGTTTAACTTATAGGGGCATATTGTTTAGTTATGTGAGCACAAAAAAAATCTATAGGGTGAATGCGTGAGAGACCTCTTCCTCATGGAAGTCCATGCAGTCCCAGTGGTGCGCCAGGGCGGCCATCTTGCGTTTCCAGTACTCCAGGAAGGTGACGGCCCAGAAGGACATGAACACGCTGAAGAGGACTGTACCTGGGTGGTCGAACAGGTAGCCCACCTGCCACGCAGAGAAGGTGGGGGGGGGTATTTGAACTGCTACTGGATAAGATTTATGTTTTTGGGAGAAGAGCGTCCAAGTCACCCAATCACCATCTCAAGTTCTCTCTATTGTACTTATGTTAAAGTCCCAAGGTCACTAACAAAAAATAGAATCACATTTCATGTCTGTGCTATGTAAAGCAAATTAGAATTTTGGTTGTGAAATAGCTTATACAGAAATCAAATCTTGCATCATACAAAACTTGAAAAAATAAAAATAAAATAAAGGTTTTACAGCATTTCCCCTTGAGCTCACCTCTAATAGTAAGGTTAAATGTCAAACTCCAAGTCCAAGTTAAACCACAAGAAGCGAAGCCAGATCAGCTCTACTACACCTGCTATTCCATTGCTGTGGAATCTCTTGAAATATAAAAAAATTACCAAAATGAGAATTTGCACACAACATATTCTAGGCAACGCCAGTACCTTGGCCATTGGGCAGATGTCGGACATGTTCCAGGGCTGGCAGGTGTTACACAGCGGACACATCAGGTAGCTGGATCCACTGTTGCATATCTCCTTTCTGTTGCCGCCCCCCCCAAAAAAAAGAAAAACATAACTCAGGAAAATTCCTAAAAAAATGATTTTCAGGCATCTGAATTGAGAAAATAAATATTATAGGAGCCGCTCTGTTTGTTTAAATTATGATGAATATTATTTAAATGTTGGTTACCATCATTTATAACTGTTAAATCTTTTCATTGTTTAAATGTAGCACAATGGGGCAAACTGCTCCTGGCTGCCCCTGGAGGAAGGACGGCCAGGATGGGATAAAAGCAGAGACTGTATCTCATCGTTCGCTACTCCTGCATGTGTGTGTGTGTATCACCCTCCGCATGTGTGTGGTAAAAAAACGTGTGACGAATAAATCATTCTTCTTCAAACATAAGAGACTAGAAACATGAAGCTTCGCATTTGCGGCAATTGCAAAAAGTAGTTCAAAATAAAATGTGATATTAGTTCAAAATATGGTCAAAAAATACACTCAGAAACGTGTGACAATAATGTGAGCCTTCCGTTTTCCAAGAAAGGAAATTTGATGGTTTTACTGAGGCTTAAACGTTTGCCCCATTGGAGTGCATTTAATCACAGTGAGAAGCTGCAGCAGAGTGGTAAGTTTCTCAATATTAAAGTGTTGAGCGAAGTTGTGCTTTGAACAGTTATAAATGATGGGAATCAACATTTTAATAAGGCCGAGGTAAAAAAAATAGTGACCCTGTCCTTTAAATTCAGTCCATTTGGTGCTTTGATCTCGTTCTGAAAGTTTAAAGATTGTGCACATTTATT
Organism: Cyttopsis rosea; assembly: GCA_900302355.1. Classification (NCBI taxonomy): domain Eukaryota; kingdom Metazoa; phylum Chordata; class Actinopteri; order Zeiformes; family Parazenidae; genus Cyttopsis; species Cyttopsis rosea. The sequence continues at coordinate 11,030 of OMKR01016271.1, read as the reverse complement.
GTCATGGAATTTGCCTTCAGGTGGAGCCACCACACTCAAAAATAGAGCATGAAAAATAAGGGTGGAAAGATGACATTGAAATCAACTTTTTGCTAGGGAGAACTGCTGTAACCATGGCAACACGCATCCTGCAGTTATGCAAACATTACTTTGACCGACTTAGACGCATCAATTCTCCCGGTGGGTGGAATCGGAAAAGATTACCAACCGGACTCCTGTTTATTGTAACCAGAGACAGCTCCCCATCTCTTCTCCAGCGATTAGTGACTTTAAACCAATGTCAGTAATTACACCGATGCTTTGGCCGAACACAAAGTGGTTTTTTTCGTGTTGATACGCGATCTTATTTCTCATCCTCTCTAATCTCTCTGTAATTAGGTAATGCCACTCAAAGTGGACTGTGAGTGAAAGCAACCTCTCCAAAAAAGGATTAAAAACGCCAAAGAAACAGATTAGTCAAATTCAAAACAAAGTGATCCAAAGTGATCAGTTCCACTCAGAGACGCAGCAACATGAACCAAACCAATCGAATATTGTGGGATGTTATTAGAGAAAACCTGATAAAATGGTGTCTGAAGTACAGTGTCTCAGAAATGAGGTTTTGTTCGTTTTTTTATTATATATTTGCTTCTGTTGACGGACACAACTCCAATAGGAATTGTTGTGGGAATAAATCTGTCAGTGATTTGAATAGCAACTACAATAATAACACAACATCAGCCACTCTTCCATCTCGTAGCCTCCGACATCTTAACTCAAACCATCGGTTCTGGATCGAGCAACTCAGTGGTGTTACTGCTGCGTTATTACACACACTGTTGTGTCTACTGTGTAAGGTTGATTTTCAATGAAACTCACGCTGGCATGTTGCTCCCCATGGACATCACCCCCGACACAAAGACGAGGGTCCCCACCATCGCTGCCGGCAGCAGCCAGGCTGTGTAGAAACCTGCAGAGACAATTCTATTTTATTCTATTCTATTAATATTTTTTCTACCCCATTAACAATGAGAAGAGCAAATTTGTGTGTAAATGAATAGTACTGAAAATAAATTCACAGCCATTTTGGCATTCAACACTATTATAGCATGAATAGGTAAACCAGCCATAACCGCCCCCCCGCAGCACATTTACCCAGCCAGGCAAAATAGATGGCGATCTTCTCTCCAAAGTACTCTCGGATGTGGTCCAGCGGCTGGTACTTGTACAACTTGGACCAGCGCGCCCAGTACAGGAAAAGAACCTGCCGCTGGTTCAGCTCCTCAGGGCGAACCTCGTACTTTGGAGGCTGAAAAGGTCCCTGGGAAATGTACGGCATCGGTGGTAAGAAAGGTGAGTACAGTACAGTGCACTGCAGGGCTGATATCGCTCCAAATAGATGGATAGATAGGACGTCTGACCTCGTGCAGGGGGAAAGCGGCGGTGTACGCCCCTTCGTTCAGCAGCCGGGCCAAGCCGACCTCAGCTCTCTTCCTTTTGCCGTAAAGCGTCCTGGCCAGGATTTCATACACCTGCAACGACGCGCCGGGAAAGACGGTGTAAATCAGACGTACGGTACTTGTCACCCTACGGTTGCCTAAATGTGGCTGGCAAGTGCTTGTAGAGAAAGCGCCGTATTAGCCGTAACTCACAATCCGGTGTCTTTGAGTGTTGGTGAAATATGTTTCGTGGTTGTCACATCCAAGGAATCTGAGAGGAGGAGAGAAGAGAGCGTCGGCCAATAATCACCGAGGTGATCGCAACACACACTTTATTTGTTCACAGGATCTCAACCCTCAACGGAACGTACCGGGCCATTTTAGACTTGCGGAAGGCACAAGTGTAGTAGTCCAGAGGTCTGTTTGGCACCGACTCCGCCATCAAGTTCGGAATGCATAGTCTCTTGAGGACCCGAGCTGACGCATTGAAGTCCGGGTTCTGCTGCGCCTGCGTGCCAAGACCCATGTGTAAGGCCGTTCGGTCTGCGGTCGAGTACTTTCTCGATGAGAAGTGCAGCGTCGCTTACCTGCAAGGGTGCTCGGAGGCACAGTTCCTCCGCGTAGTACACCAGTACATCCCAGGGGGCGCTGACCTTCAGGAAATGGATGGTTTTCTTCTCGTTGGCCGTTTCCTCCTGGTGGGGGCGATTCACAAGAGCAAACGAGGAGAAAGCGTTGGCGATAGTTAGAAGTCGCAAAACAGCTCCTTAGTACGAGTGGAAAAATTGTTAAGACCGCCGACCTTTTCCAGGAGCAAGCCGGCGTGTCGCAGGTTCTGGGTGAACTTCTCCCTCCATTGTTCCAGCTGAGCCTGTCTCCGTTCCGACCTGCCCGCCCTCTCCGGCCCCGCAGCCGCCTCCGCTTCCTCTGCGACGGCGGCCTGACCTTTCCCCTTGCCGCGGCGTTTTCTCCGAGATCGCACCTCCCACGCCAGCACAAAGTCTACATGACCGAGGTGGAGCACACAGATCGGAAAAAAAGACCTTTGTGAGCTTTGGGCCGTGACTTGAAACCCAAATACCGCCCATCGTCTCCCTCAATCACCTACCGATTTTGGTCCGTGCATCCCTGAAGTAATTCCCCACCGTGGATGGAGGCTGGGTAATCTTTGCTTCGCAGTGGATATAAATGGGGTCGTCGTCATCATCATCCTCATCATCTGCATCTTTACCTTGGGCTGCAGCTGAAAGCTGAAGGCACCGTACACTTCACTCAACCGTCAATAAAAATATCCATGCAAATTATACACAAGTCTACAGGCACACTTCCTTGCCTTCACACTAACTCCAAACACCTTACACCTACAGTGATTTTAGATGTCTATCTATATGAAAGCTTCCAGCTTGTGCTCGGATAAATACAGCCAAATGGAGGAAGATGGGTGAATTATAAATGTTTCACGCCACTGGGGCATCCATCGGAGTGTATCCAGTAAGGAATGAATATTTGAGTTCTGCTGCAATATCTTGGGAGACGTCAGGGGAGCGAGCGAGATGACGACAGGTGAGAACGTCCTCAACTAGCTTGAGAAAATACGTTAAACATACGTTGCATTTCCTGTCTACACTACGACGCCTGCATGTCTGTGCGGTGAAAGCGCCGCTTACGTATCTCGATGGGATAAACGCTCCGTTGTGCAGACTCCCGTAGCCGTCTGCGGCTTGGGCTTCGCCCCCGTAGTCGGGGTCCAGCAGCACCTCTCTGTCGCCGGCCAGCAGTTCAGAGCCCTTCCTCATTATGACTGAGGGAAAGGAAAAGTCTGGCGGAGAGCACACATAGAGAGCGCATAAACACAACATGGTTTTAGTTTTGTACTGCCAAGAATGAATGCCAGAGGAATTGTTTTTATTCCGACCATGAATGTGCTTTGAAAATAGAAAGCCCTGGATGAAGAAGAAAGGTTCATACCATACCGTTTCAGAAGTGGAAATGGAGCTGGCGGAAGACGCAAGAGTCAGTGTGGATCTGTAGCGCTCAGTACCTCCCCTTCTCTCTCTCCCTCTCTCTCTGTCTGCATCTCTTTATCTCCTGCGCTCCACAGGGGGATAGAGGAGAACAGTGGAATACCGTAATGAACCTAAACCAGGGACAGGGGAGGAGATCTACGCCAGTGTGTGCAGTGCGCGCTCATCCCCCGCGGCATCAATTATACACCAGTCATTGAGGAGCAGAAGGTGGGCGGGAAGGAGGGAATATGTCCTTACTGAAATCCTTATTTTAGGCGGGGTGGAGGGCTCTACACCCACCACGCCATTCTGCGTAAGGGTTTAGGGCGGTGTTTGTGGTTTGACGACATGAACACAGCCCTCTTGAATATTTAATATCACAGGAGCCCCCCCACCTCCCCACTGCGTTTTATTGCGTGCGATGTCAAAGGCAAAGACGCGGAGATGTAGAGTCATGCTGGTTGTGTTCAAAAGCTTATAAAAAAATTTTTTTAAAGGCTTCAAAAGGGGGATTCCTCTCCACCTCTGCTGCCCAGCAGGTGGTGTTTATTATTATTATTTTGTTGAGTGTTTCTAAAGGGAGGCCATAAAAATGATAATTTTCATAACAAATTCATAAAAATTCATACAATAGGCTTAAGTTAAGATTAAACTGGAATTCATTAGTTATAATAAATAACACACACACACACACACACACACACACACACACACACACACACACAGTATATAAGCAATATCAAACAAAACATATATTGAGACACAAGACCCTTTTACACCATATTTGCTTCACTGGACCCGATAAGGGATAAAAACTATGATCAGTCACAGAATGTATCTGTTCATTTCAATAAAAAGGTCTGGTTGGTATAAACAATTGACATCTATTGTGCACTTTTAGACACGAGCAGTTAATTTGTACACATTTTGAGGCTTAAAAGGTAAAATAAGGTAAAAGCCGTAAGTGCACCTGCAGACATACATGCTTATTATGTAATAAGCCACAAAAACCAAAGGATAAAATTGAATTTATTTATTTAAGATGTTCTATTCACAAATTTCTTTTGTACATTCATTATCATTTTGTTAAATAGAAAAGAAAAACACCTCGACATGCGGGTCTTATTTTGTGAGCAAGTGTTAAATGTGATTAATTATTCTTTTTACAATGGAAACAACAAGTAATGAACATATATACAGAAACGAATAAATGCAACTTCAAAGGGAAAGAATAATAACAAAAATCCTTTTCACAATGCACCATTCAAAAGATGTTACCCGTCATTGGCCAGCAATGTCCAAAATTGAAATCCTGTCTTAATATCCTGTCTATTTATATTTCATCTTCTTTTCAACCATATACATCAAAGTTCCCCCGGAAGCGGCGCTCCATTACTTCGATAATGACGTTGATAACCGTACGCTCTGGACGACCAAACAACACTGAATTAAAAGAAGAACAAAGTCGACGTTACACATTTCAAAATTGAAATGGGGGTATAGATAAAAGCGTGACCGATAAAAGCAAGGCATGTGGTGTTTGCCGTCGAAAAAGGAAAAACCTGAGTTCAATAGTCCTTTGTGAAGTAGCAGAAGACGAGACAGGATAGGCCGAGTTGCACTTTAGAAATTCCGGTCACCTGCAGGGCTTTTGGAATAGTCCCAGAAGGTTAAATGAGTTTCCGCTACATGCCAGCCAAATTGAATGTGTCAGGCCGCGATCGTTTAAACCCGATTGGCAATAAATTTCAGTTTAGCTAAGGCCACGTTGCCAATGGAAGCCAGAGGGGATCAAACGGAAATCCTTCAGTTAACAGGCACAATTCTTGAAAAAAAATAAAAAACAGAGGAGGCAGGCTTTCTGCGGTATGAACGGTAGCAATCGGCTGGATTCATCAGGAAACGTTTCAACATTGGAATTTAACCAGACTTTTTATAAAATACCTGGCATTCCGCGTCAAGTATAAGCCTGACTATTTGTGCACTGTGCCGATATGATGCCATGATAATCTAGCGAGAACAAACTTAATTGAGCGAATCTCAATCTTGAGAGAATGAGATTGTAACAGCGCATCTCTATGAAATACCAAAAGGGCAAGGGGTGTTGGAGACCGGGAGACCCGATTGCAAATGGGAAGCACAGAAGAAGAGATGATGGCTCTCCATTGAGCAACACACTTCGCACAGGCGGGCCAAAAAGAGGAAGCCAAATAACACTATCAGAAGAGCAAAATGTACTGTTGCCGCTCAGAAATTACAGCGAAAGAACATGTTATTTTGAGGACAAAACCAAGAAACAACAAGAAACAAGAAAGCGATTCTGTACCGTTGAAATACGGGTCGGAAGAACCTAGAGGCGCAAGCTTGCATTAACTGGTGCGTTAGACTGAGTCTGCAACCATCTGTATAGTGGAGTCTGTCTGTTAGATCAAGCGATAATTTACAGTCCATAAATATTTGGACATTGACACAATTTTCGTCATTTTGGCTCTGTACATCACCACAATGGACTTGAAATGAAACAATCAAGATGTGCTTTAAGTGCAGACGTTGAGCTTTAATTTGAGGATATTTACATCCAAATCAGGTGAACGGTGTAGGAATTACAACAAATATTGTATGTGACCCTCCCCTTTTTAAGGGACCAAACTAAACAAACAAACTAACATAATCATAAATCTAATTGTCACATTTAATACATTTAATAATGCAAATCCTTTGCAGTCAATGACTGCCTGTGTGTTATGTTAGTTTGTCCAATTACTTTTGGTCCTTTAAAAAGGGGGCGGGGCACATACAAAATTTGTTCTAATTGCTACACCGTTCACCTGATTTGGATGTATATACCCTCAAATTAAAGCTGAAAGTCTGCACTTAAAGCACATCTTGATTGTTTCATTTCAAGTCCATTGTGGTGATGTACAGAGCCAAAATGATGAAAATATTTATGGACTTACACCGTAAAACCGTACATTTGCGCCACATATGTAACAGCGTTCAAGGTTTAAATGATGGACTTCCTGTAGAGGGGGGAGCGCATGTTATTTGACTTGGAACACTTCCTCCTTACACAAACAACATTATACAAGTTATTTACACGCGGATCTCAACGTCTTTAACCCACTTTCCTGCCGATATGGCTTACTTAATTATACAATAATAACTGTGCTTTTCTCATATTCTCACAGACCGAGGAGAAAGAGGAGCGGAGCATAAGTTGAATAAGCCTCAACCCTTCGAACGGGTCGCGTTTTATTTTGCATTGTACGACGGTCACCTGGAGAGCCACTCGGAGTGGGAGGAGTAGAGTTGTCTTGCTGAAGGACACTTCTAGAAGGAACACCATGCCACCCTGCCACAAGCCGCTCTTCATTTGAACGCCAGGAGGATTCTAGTCTCTCTAGCTCTTCGACGGTTTCCTCTATGAGATAAACATTAGTGCAAGTTACCAAGCTACTTTCATGAGGCGTAAAGTTGAGGCACAACCACGAACGTTCATTGGAAATGATCCCTTATGGAAACAAAAATAATTTTCAGCTCAAGCAGCTGGCCAGAAATGGGTGAAGGAAGGAAGTTGAGTAATCGCTTAAAAGTTCTATTCGGCGCTGCCGCCGTCTGCCCGTTCATTCCCCTCTTGGATTGGACGACAAATACCTTTCATTTACAAAAGTGTAACAAACAGACCTCCGATCCGGCCCTGCTGTGGAGTAGAAGGTAATCCAGGCATCGTTCTAAAAAAATAAAAAATAAAAAAATGAACTGTCTTATCCTTGGAATCCACCTTAACAAACTATTGTAAAGGAATTTGGGTATTGAGTTTGTGTGTGTGTTTGTTTGCCTATCAGCACCAGGGCTCTCTCTGCGCTCGGCCGCGGGCCAGGCTGTCGGCTCTCTGCCAGGCGCTCCTCATCAGGGCCAGGGCCTCGCGGCAGCGCTTCTGGACCGAGGGGTCCGACACCTCCGTACGGCACAAGCCCACCTGGGGAGGGGTGACAAAGTTGAGTCAGGTCCTCTGCGACAAGATAAATGTTTATGTCCTGATACTTTATATTACTTACACAATTATGTCATATTTATTTTTAACTTCATTTGAATCACTTTAACATGGTTTGCTTACAATTTATTTTGCACTGTTGATGAATTGGTATGAACTTGTAGCCATGGCATGACACTTGCTGTAATGGTATGCATTTGACAAGTACAACTTTCAAATTCACTTGAACTTGTCTGGTGAAATAAATACTTTTCTCATCATTAAATCAATAAAAGACAGTGTTTTAACTAGGGATGCACCGATACACCTTCTTCACTACCTTATAAACGTACAACTGCCTTCTAAAACCTTTCAATCGGTTACTGAACCTTAAATATACAGAACGTTAGATTTGTAGCATAATGATTAACATATAATCAATTTTTAGAGCTGTCTAGTCCTTTTGTGTGTCAAAAAATAAAGAAAAGTACCTTGTTTGACAAGCAACAAGTTTGATCTGGCCATTGGCATCAGATGTTTTTAATTGGTGGGATTTTCCAATACCGACACCCTATTTATTCTATGGTTCGTCACACTGTAGGTGCATCCCGATCTGCAATATTATCTCCATTCTCCAACCTGGAAAATTTCTTGCCAGGCGCTCTCTAGAACCTCCAGAAGGCGATCTCTCTCCTCACAGCCGCTGAAGTACAGCACCCAGGGAGGGAGAAAGTGGGCCCGATCCTCAGTAAACTCCTACACAAAAACAGAAGCAATAAAAATTAAAAAGTATACAAAAGTAATACAAAACTATCATACTATCTATTGATGCGGTATGGCATGTAGTTGGGACACAACATGTATTTTGAAAAACAGGGGAAGTACAGATCTTCCCATTTATGAAACTTGTCTTGTGAGGTAACACTGCTAATAGTTGTGCTTATATCATGAAACCATCCTTCTGGGGGGCAACAAACCCAAGTTAAGCAATGTTAAGCACAACATTTCTTAATCCACATAACTATGTTCTGTGTTATGTAAACTGATGTGCAGCAGCCGAGGCCAAAATAACACAAAGGATGTAGAGTCTGTAAGTAGTCTGTAAAATAAAGTCCTCCTTTAAAGTGGTAATCTGTATTTGACATTTATCCCACATTTATTTAGCTGGCACTTTATTTAAATGGCCAATCAATGTACTGCATTTGTGTATTGTATGTATTTGCATGTGTTTCTTGATATGCTGTTTCCGGGCGGGGTACGCCTTTCCTGGCAAGAACACACAGATTGGGCAACTCAAGAAGTGAATTGCAGCCACAGTGAATTTCATAAACCAGCGTCGCTAGTTGCAGTCAGTAAACTGTCGATATGGATGAACATTCACAAAACAGCCCAACCCCCTCAAGTGACCAAGAAAGAATAAATCAATCAATTGATCGGAATACGAAATAAAGAAAGTGATCACCCTGTGTGAAACTGACAGAATGGAACATAAAAATAAAAGAAAAATCAACCTTTCCTATTGATGGAAGACAAAACAGTGGTAATGCTGGATGAATGGATAAAACAGAGCTCACTATGACGCAGTACTCCTTGTTGGCCTCCAGGCTGACGGAGGTGATGTCACAGAGGTCAGCGCCGCCTAGCGAGCGGAAGAAGCTGGTCTGGCAGTCCTGGTGGCACGTCAGCAA
>OMKR01016254.1:2409-13611 GCA_900302355.1 Cyttopsis rosea | reverse complement strand
GGTGTGTAGATGTGTTCAGGGCGGGAGTCTTATGAAGGCTGAGAAATTTGGTGCAGATTGGACAAAGTATGCTGAAGTTATAGCAACTTCCTGTTTGATGGCGAAGCATCGAAATTGGCGGCGTCGTCACGGCAACCAGGAATAACGTAGGGAAAAGCTTTTGATAACTTTTCATCTCCAATGTCTGAAGATGATTGTGAGTGAATTAGAAGTGGGTGTGATAAGATCCCTAGGACTAGTTCGTTCAAATACGAAGTGTGGAAATGGCGAGAAATCGGTCATGTGATTCAAGATGGCCGACTTCCTGTTGGTGTTAGGGTATTGGTCCAAGAGACTTTTTGGTGCGTCTTGACATGTTGTACATGTGTAGCGAATTTGGTTTGTCTAGGGCAATGTGGGGCGAGGGGCGCCATATTTTAGGGGGCGCTAGGGGGCGCTAAAGAGCCATTTTGCCACCACCATTAATGCAAACCATAAAATATAACATTTTTCGCCAGGTCTGGCTTGCGTGCAAAATTTGGTGACTTTTGGGGCACGTTTAGGGGCCAAAAGGCCATCGTTTGGGGAGAAAGAATAAAAATTAAAAAATTAAAAAATTAAAAAATAAATAATTCCTACAGATCCAATAGGGCTTCGCCCAATACGGGCTCAGGCCCTAATAAATGAATGAAATAATAATAATAAAGCAATTTAATCTTTTTTAATGGCAATATGGAAAAATGTGGAAATATACAATAAAACCGGTTTACTGTACACAATAAAATATGGCAATATACACAAAAACTTATGATAAACAACAAAATATAAAAAACTGAAAAACAGTACAAATAAAATAAGAATAAAATTAGAAGTGACTCCCCCAAACAATTAAAACTGGAAAATGTGGTCATACTGTATATAACTAATGACTTAAAGCTAGCAGTGCAGCAGAATGCTGAACTTAAAATGATAATATACAACACACCTTGTGGTGGACCAAGGGGCATGGTTAAGCCGGGGCTGCAGACAGCAGCACGGCTTCCTTCCCGTGGTCGCACAGCTGTCCCGAATCGGCCCAATTAGCGCCCATGCGGTGCTGATTGGGCCGATCCGGGGCAGGAAACTTTCTTAAGTGTTGGTTTGTCTAATAGTGGGGGGCATGAGTACGGGGCTCCAGATGTCATGCGGAACCGAGACTGCACCAGAGCTGCCGCAAGAAGCGCCTCAATAGTTACATGTTTTGTGTTATTCCATTTGGCCAGCGTGCCTTTCAGTTGAAATAAAATTAAATACACACGTAAGTGGCGGTGTTTGCCATCGACTCTGTCTGCCTCCTCCATCCACACCCTGGAAAGTAACTTGACCCTCACAAGTGGCGCCTGTACAGGGACCTGAGGTGGCAAACAGCGCCGCTTGGGTGTGTATTATACAGTATTTTAACTGAAAGGCACACTGGCGGCTCTGGGCTCCGCATGACGTCTGGAGCCCCGCACTCATCTCCCCCACTGAAAGACATACAAACAATTAAGAAAGCTTCCTGCCCCGAATCGGCCCAATCAGCATGGGTGCATGGGTGCTAATTGGGCCGATTCGAAACAGCTGTGCGGCCACGGGAAGAAAGCCATGCTGCTGTCTGCAGCCGTGGCTTAACCACGCCCCTTGGTCCACCACACACCTAATGACAAAACATAAAAAAAGGACAAAAAATGATAGAAAAATAAGCCTAAAATATAAACGGTAAAGAGAATGTCAAACCTCAAAAATGAGCAGTAAGCATCCACCACTGTAATTCACATGATGATTATTTTGTGAAGTAGGCTGATCATTGATATTTTCATCCAGGAAAATTCCGAGGATGGTAGTCGACAGAAGATCAAAAGCTTTTCTGTCCATCAGATTTTTCTAATGAAGATTACGCATAGAAATAAAAAAAGTCTGGATGTCCTCCCTTGCACTCTTCCGGTTGATTACCGGAAGAGTGCAAGTTTTCCACCATTACTGTGTACATCCCATGTCACGCAGAATGGTTCATAAGTACCAACTGAATCCAATAAGGTAAATGTGTCATTTTCACAGCAAAGTAAAAAGTGATGGTTCATTACAGACTTTGACGGCAGCCGGCCATTATGTTTGGGACTGCCGGAGAGCGGCAGTTCTAAATGCAGCCACCGTTTTAGAGGTAGGCCAGGTCTGGTGGAAATCTGTTTGAATGGGAGGGTGGCCAGATGTATCTGCCAGAGGAAATGGAACATGAGCTGCAGAAGGTCTGGTTCCCAGGCTAGAAAAGCACAGGCACTTTCAAAAAAGACTTAGGTAGGTGATTAGATGAACCATCTATCTATCACCGTCTATCATGGGCTATCTTCAACCAATCAGATCAACGAACCATATGACGCCCGTGGCTGCCAGTAGTTCCTCAAAGAACACTGATTGGTCCGAACCACTGTGGTTTGACCACAAGCGCATAGATTGAAGCCTGGCAAGATGGATTCTTGCATGATCGTGATCTTGCGAATCCACTGCCTGAAAGGTTACTTTGTGGGCGTGTCGGTTCAAAATGGACTGGCTGTTGTGGGCGCGCCAAACACTTCAAACCTCTCTTCTATTCCATATTTAATATACATTATATAGACGGTGCCATGTGCACGTTTTTTTTTTTTTTTTGATTAAAATGGTGGAGCTGTTTTCTTAGCAAAAATAATTACCTCTCAAAAAAACTACATACAGTCACTAGTCTTGCATCCGTCCCTTACAATAAAGAATTGTCCTTGTTGGAGAAACATAAAATGACGTGTTGCTTATTTTATCCATAGTTTATGGGACGTTTTTCATTTAAAAAAAATAGCCTAATCATGAACAATTTTGCAGTGGTCAGCGCCACTAAGAGCGTATCTTCCCTCCTATTGGCTGTCGCCCAGCACCCGGTTCTGCTCATTTGCATAAAGTTTCATTCTGCTCAACTTTCCTTGTCGCCGCCTGCAGGCCCTCCATCTGTAGCTCCGCCCCCTGCAACCGGGTGACACTGAGCTCCATTTGAAATGCATTGCAGCCTGTCGCTTTGCAGCACGTGTGCACCTTATATCTAGACTGCTATTGGACTTGGACTTTTTATTTACTTATTGTTCTGATCACTTTGCTCTTGCACACCGTAGTGTTTGAATTGTATTTGATTATATTGAGTGTTCGTTCCTTTCGAGTCACTGCCTCAAAATGAATCGAACTTCCGAGTTGTTTCATGTTTTGGTTTTTTCTTGGGTCGAGCAGCCGGGTCTTCATCACTTCTGGGAAGCGTCCCATGTGCCTAAAGCATTAGCCATAATGTGTGTTTTAGCCCAAGAGGGTGAAAGGCAAGAAAATAAATTTCTCTTGAGTCAACCAAGTGTAAATTCAGTTGAATTGATCATATAATATTTCTTTGTCATTAATTTTCTAATTGTATTAATTACAATTTTGAATCTTACTGGTGAGAATAGCAGAAATGGTGGAAGGATTTTACAAAGTACATGATCGTTCTTATTTAAAATGATTTTAAAAAATGTTCAAATTGTTCAAAATGATTTGATTGTGTTTTTTTTCACTCGGCCCTTTCTATTTATAAATAGCTTAATATCAACTTGTCACATTGGGGTCTCTCTAAATTTTTTGCCTTTCACCTTTGGTCACTTTGGTCCATATGCTGACACCACAGCAAACCCATACCTAAACATAACCATCTTTAACTGTATACCAACGGCTCTACTGTGATATAGCCTATATAAAATTCAGGAATAACAACTCTAAACAGTTAAATTATTAACTATTATAAACTAGTTTAGTTTTAACATTGGACAAATGATACTCAGTTAAATATCAACATTGACTCAATTGTCAGGCAACTTATTGTCAGTTTACACTGAGTTGAGCATTAATATTGGACAATCCAAATAAAGTGTAACACTGTTTTGTCTCTAAGTCGTAAAAAAGTATAAAATAATAAAAATGACTCTTTTTTTAACTTTTGGATTCAAATGAATGACTTTCATCTGAAATTGTTTGAAATGCATAATTGTCTTTTTTTTTCAAGCCAGTATACTGATAAAGAGATTTTATTGATATCCCTTTTCAAAAGCTACTTTGCATGCTAATCGCTATACCTTGCATGCTAACCCCAATACCTTGTCTGTCTTTTAATCTCATTTTTTTTAATTATTCTTTCAATAACAGAAATGGATGATTTAAGAAAATGAGGCTATAGAGAAGCGAGAATGGAACATCAAAGCTTGCCCTTCGCATTTCCATCCACCTTTATCTTTCAGGATCGCCAGCCTCTCCAAGATCTTCCCGACGCTGATGCTCTACCGGCTCTGGGAAGAGGGGAAGATCGGCTCCCTGGACGACCCCCTCGAGAAGTACGTGGACAACTTCACCATCAAGAACCCGCTGGGAAAGACGCGCGACTCGGAGCTCAAGTACGTGACGGACGGGCTGATCTTCCTGGACAGCGGCGAGGTCCAAATCAGGTCCTCCTCCGTCACCCTGCGCAGGATGGCCAGCCAGCTCTCAGGTAGCTCTGCTCTCAGCACCACGAGTAGCTCGAGTAGCATCAGCTCCAATCATCACTGAAATTTAGTCCACTGCCCTTTGTAAACAATGTGAATGTGAATTTAGAACTTGAATATACACAAATACTGAAATTTTCAGCCACAATAATAACCGCAGATTTTTAAGACCATGTGTGAGTTTATTTTTTTAGTAATTTATTTAATACCTGCTTTGTTTGAAGTAACGAAATAATAATAATAATAACCCAGTTATAACACAAAACTGTTAAAGTTTCAAAAGGTGAACATTTAACTACACCTTAACTCGCACTAAAACAACTGGTAGCAACTAAAACCATGTTACACTGGCATCTGGTTTAGATATCTGAACATTTTTGTGATAGTATATTCACCACAGTATCAGACCTGACACCCGGAATGGTATCTTTGCATCCCTGATGTTGCTTAATATTCAGTATTCTAGTCAATATTTTAACCTAAATGACAAACAGCTGAGATTAATATAAATGTACAAGTTTTTGGTTCTGGTTCTGATTCTGTTAAAATGATTCTTCCTTCTCGCCTTCGTCAAAACATAGTCAAAACCAAATGTCTCGCTGTGCAGAATATGCCCTTTATGTCCCAGATGTCATCCTGTGTAGTGTTGGACACTGCGGAAATTAAACAGGCAATGAAGTCACATAGCCCCCAACATACTGCCCCATTTCCCAGTATGAGAAAAATTGATATGGAATGTCTTTAGAACCTTGCTGAGGTATAAATGGAATTATAACAAATTAGACACGTTGAGGACAATGTGCAACGGGAGTGAAAGTGGAGTCCCAATTTGCTGGGTACACCATGTATCCAAAAAGCACACAAGATGTATTCAGATCGCGGTCCCAGTCAGACACTCGGCACACGGCACAAACTTAGAAATCTAGAACTAGAAAATATATTTATTCTATTAATAATGCTGCCAGAAACAATAAATTACTTCTGGCAGTGAAGAGAAGCCGGAATCCAATCAACAGACCAAAACTCTAACAATCAAAGCTTGTTTTGCAACATCCAGTGCAATTACAGTGTCGCCTAAATCTGAGTATTACATTTGCTTTGTTGTTCTTATTCTTATTCTTATTCATAAATGTATTTATTATTAGCATATTATTAACATAATTTCATGGGGACATCCTAGGTCTACCCAGAAGACTCAGAGCCACAAATCTGCTTTGGAAAGGAAAAACACAATCTGCCATTAATCTGCTCCAAGATGATGTTTTAGTGGCAGATCCAGGCACCAAGTAAGATGTTTTCTTTTTTATTTTAAGAAAATGGTATATATTTTCTGTGCTAATAAATATGGTTGTTAATTTTGCTGTTATATATTTTAGTTGCATTTGCAGGATGCCAAACCTTTATTTTTATCAATAGACATTTCAGAAGCTTTCAATCTTCACTCTGTATCTTTTTCTTTCTAGATGCCACTACAGCAACCTGGCCTTCTCCCTACTGGCCCATGTGATGGCTGAGAGGGTGGTTGGCATCGACTACCAGCGCTGGATCACAGACAACATCCTGGACAGGCTCGGGATGGAGGACACAGGGTTCGACCTCACCCCAGGTCTCCAGGGTCAGATGGCTGTAGGGGTGTACTCCAATGGCCAGCCTGCCCCGCTCTACGACCTGGGATGGTACAGGCCTTCTGGGCAGATGTTCTCCACAGCCGCTGATCTGGCCAAGCTCGCCATGGTGCTGCTGGGGGCCTACCACCGGAAACTCCTGGAGCCAGACACCCTCAAGATCATGCTCACGCCTCTGTTCAGGTGCGACAAGGACTACTTTGCCAACCGCACCGGGACGCCGTGGGAGGTCAATGAGCAGCTTGGCTACGAGGTGGTACGCAAGGATGGGGATCTGGATGGATACTCGGCCACCTTCTCCCTGGTGCCTCGGTTGAAGCTGGGCCTGGTAGTGCTCATGGCCGGCGGCAGGTCGCAGAGTCAGGACGTGGTGGCGAAGGCCTACAGCCACATCATCCCGGCCATGGAGAAGGCCTTCAGGGAGGCCAAGAAGGTCCTCAGCACTCCCCCTAACCCAGAGTCCTACGTGGGCTTTTTCACGTACAGTAACATCACATTCTATGAGATCAAGGCCGGACCGGACGGAGTTCTTGTCATGCAACAGTTTGGGCCCCAGATTGAGGAGCTGATCCCTGAGAAATACAGGACCATTAAACTGAACTACCTGGTTGAGCGGGTGTTCAAGGTGGTGTTTGAGAAGGAGTATCCCTGCGTCCTACGGGTCAGCACCGCCTCGGTGTCCCTGGAGGCCCAAGATGGCCAACTATTTAACTTCTACATGTTTGACAAGCGCGGTTTGTCGCCTGGTTTTGATGCACCAGGACTGAATACATACAATGTGGTAAGAATAGCCCGCAGGCCCTCCTTCTCGAACTAAACTACAGCAAAGTCACTTTCAAATGGGCAACAGTTTGGAAGTAGCTTTCGGATTTTCTAGAAAACGATGCATTGTGCAATTTCATAATGAGGACCATTATGTTTACTCATTCGTGTAATCTCTTGTACAGAAAATTAATACATTTCTGTTATGCATTGTATATAATCACCTTTTTCACACACATAATTCAGTTATGCTAAACATTAACACAATATTGTGATTGAGTATGTCTTCACTGCCTTCATCTCTACTCTTCTAATATTGTTTTATTCTTGGGCCGGCATAGAGAGAAAGTGAAAACTCAAACTTAAAGCATTTGTCAACGTCATTTTGGGTCTTTTATGGGTCAATTATTATGGTTGTATGGCTTGTTTACAAGTTCATACAGTACATGTTTATTATATTCCTTTAGTGAAGAGCAAAAACTTGATTTATTAAGTTTGTATCACTGAATCTATTTTGTGGTCCTGGTAATCCATCATGTGTCCATGCCAAATATGAATAAAATCTGTTTTTTAAATAGTGATGTTGCATCGCTTTAGGGATTGCTCGACCAATGTCACGCATGTATGTGTGACTAACATCCAAAATATTTTGGCAGTCGAACAACGGGAGATTAAGGACAGACAAGGCTTGTGGTAGTATAAAATGACTTGACATTGTGTAATCCGTAGAATGAACTCCAAATTCAATCCTGATCCTTAAACTCGATGTGAAAAAATGCATTGCTCTGATTCCAGTATGATCCAACAGACGCAAGCCCCCTAAATAAGCCCCATGGGCAAAATCATATTTTTTAACTTTTAAATAAGATTGTCTGCTGGAGACATCATGGGGCATCAGGTGTCATGGGCCAAAATTAAACTAATATTATAAATGCAATACTTTTCCTATAAACCAAAGCTGCAAGATTAAATGAATCATAACATGAGTTCAAAGATCACAACCGACCTCAAAATCACATCTGATATACAGTACGTGACACGGTGTCACGTCGCATCATGTCGACTTGTCGAGGGTCATTTGTGTTATGAAGTGCTGAAGGTTACAACGCGGGATTCATCTCCGGTTTCATGTCAACACATGTGCTAATTGTCTGTGGAGACAGAGCACATAGAGCACCTTCTCATTCAAGGCCATAAAAATACAGGCGTGAAAGGAACAAACTGAAAGAAGCCCAGTGCTGAAAGTTGAAACAATATAAAAATAATGGCACTTTTCATCTGCATCAACCTTTATTCCATGCAGCTTTAATATGAGGTACACCATCGTCATCATAACAGGCTTCACTGTGGCAATCATCGTAAACTAGCGAAGCTCGAGCACGAAGACAAGAGACAAGACAAGAGGCAAAGCATACTGTAACCCGCAAAAACTGAAATTTACATAATACATTCATGGTTTACATTGTTTTCAGAAATATGCCAGTGCTACATGTTTCAGACATTCACTTCGAAGGGAAAACACATTAGGAAATCAAATGACACCAATCCGCAGAAAATCCAGAAATCCAATAAGGTCCTCACAGGTCTTTTGTGTTTTGTTGTTTGTTTTCTCTGGACTAATAAAAGAAAGTGAGATGGACATGCACGGTTGAAACACCATCCAGGGACACAGACTGAGATTGCTGCGGTTTATTGTCTGAGCACAATTACCACATATCGAATGAACAGGCTCGAAATTGGGCAGCACAAGACCTTGATGCTTGTTTAGTTTACATGCCCCCCTGTATTCTTTGCGTGTGTGTGTGTCTCTGCCATTATCCAGACATTTCTGTTTTACAATTTATCTAGACCAGTGGTGATCCCCAAGCTGGGGTGTCAGACCCCCAAAGCGGGTCACCAGAGATGGCAGATGGGTCGTGAGGGCTTGGAAGGTTGGAGGTGTTAGCTCAAATGTAAATCCATAACTACATGTTATAATGTTGTTGTATGGTCTAAAAACCTTGAAAACAGAATTGTTCAGACCAAAAATGACCACCGACTGTTCATAAATACATTAAGAGTCTCGGAGTTGAATCGGGTTTAATTTAGGAAAAAATGAAACCTGAGGAAAATATGTTTGGGAACCCCTGATGTAGACCGTGCACCTGGTAAGATGATTTTGGTCTATTTGATTGACTTAAAGGAGCCATATTAAGCTCCTTTTCAACAGGTTAATACAGGTCTCTGAGGTCCCCACAACATGTTTCTGAAGTGTTTTGCTGAAAATACCACTCAAGTTATTCATTCTAGCCATTCTACCCTGTGTCTCTATTCTTCCAGGCTCTGACAGGCTGATTCAGTGTGTGTGTATGTGTGTGCGTGTCTCAGTGTGATTGTGCCATGCCCACCCCAGAACTGTTTCCCCCACTTCTGTATGAAGAAGAAATACATTCACTATTACCACCTTATCAGTCACCAAAACCAGTTTCTGAACAAATTAGATGCAAGAAATAAGCAATGCAGTTGCTGAATCTTCACTCATATTCCATCTACAATGACTCATTTAAAAGTTTGTTTCCATTCGCCCGCGGTGTCTGGAGCACCGCTCCAGCGGCTCCAGCGGCTCCGCTCGCTGCCGCTCCAGCCGTGGGTGGAGTTGCTCAGATGCGGGGCGGTTGTAATTCTAATGTATCACACATAACGTAGGGTCACTGTGTTGTCTTTTTTCAGTTAGTGTGTTAGTAGGACCATCAGAGACCCAAATGAATGCGTACACCACCATGGGCACCACCAATGAGCCCTCTCACAGGAAAATACAAGTGAAGAAAATGGATGGATGGATGGGATGGTCAATGTTCTTTCAAAATGCGGAGGTTATGCAGTCGGGCTCTTTGCACGTGCACGTCAGGATCGTTGAATCTATTCTCAGCGTCATGTTCGGAGACAGCAGAGGGATTTGGGTTTTGGGGTCATTGACCTCGATCTGGGCTTGGGGACTCGAACCGGCGGCGCCCAAGAGGATTTTGGCGAAAGGCGGCGAGTCCCTGACAGAGCTGCTGTCCTCCATCTGGGAACACACCAGCTCCTTGAAGCACTCACGGAAGCGCGTAGACAGCAGGTTGTAGATTATGGGGTTGACGGCGGAGCTGAGGTAGAAGAGGATGCCCGACAGGATGTGGACGCACTGGTAGACGGCGTGCATCATGTCGGTCCACTGGCTGATGGAACTCCACAGGAGCCGCTCGATGTGGAAGGGGGCCCAGCACACTCCAAACACTGCCACCACAATAGCTGGTGGATCAGAAAAGGGGAAAAAAAGAAAAAAAAAGCATTAGAATCAAATGCATATTCTTTTTTTTAAAGTGGCAGTCAGGAAAGTATGCTGGTCATAATCCATAACATAATATTTAAATCAGGCTCCGGGAACATATAATTCAGTAAGGTAACAAAATAATTTTGCTCAGGCGTGGTAGCAAACAAGCCCAGTGGAAATGACTCCTATGCAGGCCAGAGAGTGTTAAGAGCCTGGAGGAAAATGGGAAAGATTGGAGTATTTATCAGTCCTTTTGACTTGAGGACGCCAGACAAAACCTGTGACATCCAGGGTGTCTCCATCCCTCTAACAGGAACAATCAAGCGCAGAAAATGGAAAGGTGGATGGGTTTTGATTTGACACAAAAAAACAAAGGATGCCAAAATTAGATCCGAATGTATATTTATTAAAAAGGTGGAAGGAAAATGGAAAACAACTTTGAATTAAACAATGTCACATACACTCAAGTTGGTTTGACTATGAATGACACACATACACATACATTGTAAATCGTTTTGGAAAATAAACTGTTGTTCTCTAGTGACAGCGAGGCTTAAATGCAGTGCTAACGTGGCCATTTTAAAATATTTAGACTTGAGGGCCTATTGATTGATGAATATTTCTCACTTAAGGTGCCCACAGACTACACGACTTTCAACATCCTGACGTCGCCGGGGTGCAAGATCTTTGCGCAAAAACACACAAGACTTGACAATACTTTTTCCATGTGACTTTTCCCAAAAGTAAACAAAACACAACAACTACCGGAGCTTTATAATGAAGAAAGGTTTGTTGTTGTAGTTGCACGTGTGCTCATTTCTTTTGTGTCGACAAAAGAAAAGAAGGACATTACGTCAATTTCGAGCAGGAGCGGGTGAGGAGACGCGGACTGCGTGGATCAATCTTGCAGAGAGTTCTGGGTAAATTATTATAGATTATTATTATTATTATCATTATTATTATTATAAATTAAGTCCTAAACAGCGAAGTACAACAAAAATACCAA
>OMKR01016252.1:1115-12960 GCA_900302355.1 Cyttopsis rosea | reverse complement strand
AAAAAAAAAACAAAACAAATAGAAATAGTGTGTTTTTATTTTTGATTTTTTTTTCTCCCGTTTCCAAATTGAAAGAAACAAAAGCTTAAACGGCCCCCGCTGTCGTGACTTTTTTTCTCCCCCCGACCCGCTGGATCAGCAGCCTCTCTGTGTTCCGGCACCTCCTGATTTACAAATTAAGCACTGATCACATGCATTCTAGGGTTAACAGTAGAGAGGAACAGAGGAGGAATTAGCAATGCTAAGGAGGACAGGAGACGCCTTTGAGCCAGACACAGACAAAGACCCTACCAGCTCATTGTGCAGAAGGCAGCAAACATCCCAATAACAACATGCGTATACATTGGTCAATGATGACCTATTAACAGTGAAAATTTGATTAGAAACTGTCGCGCTTAGCCCTCCACACAGGCAAAGAGGCCGTGGTTCTAAATGGTTTAAATGGAAAAACTGAGAGTTTGTTCCGCCTCAGAGAAGTCAACAGCCCCGCGTTCCAGATTTATCAATGGGCCTGGTGTTGAAACATGTGAAGTTGCATTAATTCTGTGGGAGGTCCCTCGATTGGGGAGGAGAGAGAGATGGTGACATTAACAGTAGCGAGCAACAGAGGAGGAATTGACACTAATGCTAAGTAGAAAGGGAGACGGAAAAATGGACGCTGCCGTTAAAAGCGCTGTGTTCGAGCGGGGAAATGTTCCCCCAAGCACATCACCATAACAACCTGAAAACCCATGCACACTTGACAGACGGCTCCTGAGGCGGGAATTGAACCCATGTCCCAGGGAACCCAACGGCGCTAACCACTGCTCCACTGCACTGGCCGTAAAGGACCATACTGTGGGTATTACAGAAAGAAAGGACCAAAGGCAGCAGACGGCAGAGAGTAGCACCAGGGCCGGACGATATTGACCATCCATACCTCTTGATAATTTGACAATATATTTGGTGCTTTCATGAGATACAATTAGTAATGTGGATATTATGACCAAGCAGGTAGAGGCGTTGAGTAGAATGATAATGATGTCAATGATAGGGCTGGGTTAAAATAAAATCGATATTAATTTTTGATGACATTTATTCAAATTTTGAATGTATTTGTAAATTGTAATATAGATACTTTGTTTGGAAGTTATGCAACCATTTTCCGCTTAAATTAAATACCATCATAGTCACAAATACAATGAAATATTTCTGTATCAAACTGAATTTCTCTGAAATATTTATGTAATTCACATCAGATGGTATAAGGAAGTTGGTAGCAAATCTCATTATGTATGAAATGTCAATATATTGATATAGAATCGTATCATGACTCTTTGTATCGAAATTGAATCAAATTGTGAGATCCTGCCCAATACCTAGCCCTAGACTATGAAGGTCAAAAAGTCACATTTTCTGTAACGCAGCCTTAAAGACGAAATTTAACTAAATCACCATATTACGACAACCAAAATCCCAGATGATATCTAGTCTCGTATGACCATATCGATATGATGATATATCTCCCAGCCCTCCTACTTATGTTGGGTAGGAGGGAGGACGGAGTGACGAGGAAAGCCGCACGAGAGCCGGTGCTTTATTTAAAGAGAGGCAGAACGTGACCGAGCAGCCGCTCTCGGCCTTAGACGCTGGGACGTCTATTCTCGTCACTCGCACCTCGCCGCTCTCCACACCAGAATCCTCAATAATTGGCTTATTCCTGTGTCGGTGCATCTGTCTAAAGCCGGACAGAGCGCAGAGTAGAATCGGGATCAGAATCGGTATTTCTTTATTCGCCAAGCACAAGGTGCGCAAGGAATTCCTCTCTGTGCAGGTGCCATACATACATAAAATACAGATATTGAAACAAGAATGACATTAAAACAAGGAAGGGGGGAAAAAGGAAAAAGTGTAATAAAATATACAGATATAGAAACGATACACAATAGATACGATATACAAACAATACATGCAACAAGATTGAATAGAAATTAACGGTTCACCCTGGTACATGTTTTACGAGGCACATGTCTCTCTGTACACACACACACAGACAATGTTAAAACCAAAGCCTAATAGTCGTCTGTCAGAAGAGATTGACTATGAAGGCCGTTATGAGATGCATCCTCTTCATCCCTGCAGGGTCGTCAGAAGGATTTGGCACGGTGTCCGCAAGCTTGTCAGCGCTAATAAAAAAACCGCCTCATTAAAGCTGTTTTTCCTCTCCTCTCTTCCAGTCGGAAATTGGATTCGGGAAACTGGAGACCTACATTAAACTGGACAAACTGGGGGAGGTACGTGAGAGAGTGTGTGTTCAGTTCACCTTGGTACTGGCTCCTTAGGTGCTTATTTTCTCATGGTTATTGATAACACACACACACACGTGAAGAAATAGGAGAGAGGTCAACCTATAAACATAGGTTGACCTCTCTCCTATCTCTTCGGGTTCACTCTGCTGCCCCCAGCGCTTTCTGTGCCAATATGGGGGAGAAAAAGCGCCTCGCGCTACGTGCACATTGTGTCCATAACAACGGCCTTCACTCACTGTCAAAACTAATCTTCCAACGGCACTTTATCATTTGTCTCCATTTTTGCTTTGTGATTTGTCTGCTGGTTTAAAAAAAAATGTTGTTTTCTAAAAATGTTGAGACAGTTTAGACACTTTAAAAGCGTTGAAAAAGCAGCCGAGGCAAAAGTCACGGCCACAAGACGCTCGTAAAGCGTCTGGGAGATAAACACTCTGTGTGAACCACATGGATGTAACGGTCTGTGACGGTACCTGTTGGTTTATAAAAAGACGATTTGAAGCATCAAGTTTGGGTTACGCTCGCTGCCATCTTGGTAGGAAATAACCACGCCCCCCCAAATATAACCTTCTTAAAGCCTTAATATCCTCATTATGGAACTATAATCACAACCAAGACACCCATTATAAAAAAATAAAACATTTAGATATTGAGACCCTAAGGATGACTTTAGGATGTATTTCAAGTGAGAAGTTTCTTTTTCCACTGACTTCCATTCAGAGGTTTTCTGAATCACCATCTAGTGGCCATTAGCTGAACTGCAGTTTAAGCCATTTAAGGACACTGTAAGGGTTGCCGCTTTCTACAAATTTTGTCTACCTTCTTCTCCTTTTACCAGGGAACGTATGCCACGGTATTTAAGGGGAGGAGCAAACTGACGGACAACCTGGTGGCGCTGAAGGAGATCAGGCTGGAGCACGAGGAGGGAGCGCCCTGCACTGCCATCAGAGAAGGTGAGGGTGCTCAAAACTTTGTGCTGTTATATCAGCATATTTTTTAGACCAATTTACCTTTTCTTTTTTCTCTTTTACAAATTCAAGCAATTGCAATTCAAAAGTGTGTCCAGTGACTCGTTTTTTCTGTGTCATTGTATTTGTGTTGTTGTCTCACTTACAAGCGGCCATCCTGCTTTATTGGTTGGACATCGGGGCTCATTCAGCAACCCGGCAATGGATTTTCCAGTGAAGG
The DNA here is from genome assembly GCA_900302355.1 of Cyttopsis rosea. Classification (NCBI taxonomy): domain Eukaryota; kingdom Metazoa; phylum Chordata; class Actinopteri; order Zeiformes; family Parazenidae; genus Cyttopsis; species Cyttopsis rosea. The sequence continues at coordinate 9,487 of OMKR01016252.1, read as the reverse complement.
GCAATTCCTGCATAGTTAGGCTTGATTGAATGAATGAATGAATGAATGATTTAATCAATGGTCCAATGAATTTAATAATGAAAAAACTAATGTGACAAGAAGAACCTATCAGTAAATTAATTTATGGCTTTGAGGGAATAGATTAGATTATTGCCTTCACTGAGCCTACTTTCCACTTGTGCTTCATAATACTGTTTCTTTTTCTACCTTCCCATATTAATCACCTGTATTTTGGTTTGTATAAAATTTTTGTAGCTACATTTACTTTCATTTACCCATTTATTGTCCTACTTGCATGATCACATCCTGTATGATCGCTAATACAACAATCATTTGCAAGGGTGTCAAAGGCTTATTCTGTAGGGAAGCAAAAAACCCTAAGAATTCTGAATTTTGCGTCAAACTGGTAGAGTGTGTTTGGTCTTATTGCTGACGTCTGTTGCGTTCCACTGTGACTAGTGACTAGTACTTAAATACTAATGACGCAACTCATCCTGGTGTAGTGACGTTTTGTCGACACTGGGATGATTAAAGTGTTGCTTAACATTTTGCAAGCATGGTTATTTCTTAACATGGAGTTAAACTGTAACTTTGAATATATCAGTGGGGCAGAAAAACATACATCTCATTCTCAAAACATCTCAAAGACCAAATGGTGTAAATAAAGTCATTTGAATCTAAATCTGAGAACTCTTATACTTTTTTTTTTTAAAGGGGACCAATTATGAAAAACTCACTTTTTCAGTGCTGGTGCACATACATTTGTGTCTCTGATGGGCCTACTAACACACAAACTGTGAAATAAGACCCTAGCACAATCGTTTTTTTGTGCGGTCTCCATTTCAGAAAACATGTGATTCAACAAGCGGTTGAAATTTGCGTCCCATTCCTACGTCACTTGGGGCCTAAGTAGAATGAGACCGTCCCCCATCTGAGTAACTCCACCCACGAGAAAGTGTCCCCATTATGCACTGAGCTTCTTTTCAATAAACTTGAGTAAAATAAATACATCTGTTTATTTTAGATTTGTTTGTTTATTATTTTATTTGTTTTATTTGGAGGAATGCGGCACGGGGACCCGCAGCAGAGCGGAAATCGCGGGGGCGGAAATTGGGCCCCGATCGCTCCCTCTCCATTACGCATATACCCATCAATGATCGAGCATCTGACTGTGATGATCACTCACTGATTAACTTTTTTTTTTTTTTTTTTTTTTTTTCTGATATAGGCAGCCACCTATGTTGCCTATAGGAAGTGCTGCCCCTGGCAGTAGCAACGGAAGTCGGAACAAACATTTATATTAGGCCTTGTAGATCTAATATGGGTGAAGATTCAGCAACTGGATTGCTTATTTCTCGCCTCAAATTTGTTCAGAAACAGATTTTGGTGAACTGATGAGGTGAAAGTGAAAGTTTATGTACTTCATACAACGGGCTCACAGAACAGGACCTCAGAGATGTACAGTAACCTGTTGAAAAGGAGCATAATAGGTCCCCTTTAAGTCAAGGAGGTCTGCTGCAGCAACAAATGAATAAATGGTTAAAAAAATAAATGAATAACTGAAAATCAATGAGCCCGTTAAAATGAACATATCTTACAATTGCTAATCCACTTCCTTATCATTTGGTGCAATCATTCATTCTTACATGAACTTTTATGGATGGATTAATATTTACTTTTGACTTGTCGGTTTTTCCATTGAATCAGATTAATATAATTTATTGTGTTTTCCTTATTATCCTTCATAATATAATACAGGTACTTAATTTCTTTTTTGTCGTTTCTATTTTTTCAGTGTCGTTACTGAAGGACTTGAAGCACGCCAACATTGTGACGCTGCACGACATCATCCACACCGAGAAGTCTCTCACGCTCGTCTTTGAGTACCTGGTGAGAGACATTACATTATGTCCAGGGATCACATTTAAATTGAAGAAAGGTATTGAAGGGATTCCTTTGCCAACATTGTCATATGTTTTTGTATGGGACTTCTGGATGGGATCAAAACCACAGCTGCCATATATATTTGTTGCTCGACTATTAGTGTAATTACGGTACTATTGATATCACAGGTTCTAGAGATATAGATAGATGGTGTGTGCTGATAATTAACCTGGATTCCGCCAAGTCCAACATTCATCGATGTTTGACCTTTCGTAAGAAATAATGAATTGAATAAGTCAGCTAAAAAATTATATTGGCGTCCACCCACCTCCCAAATCCCAATTTAACCCCTAACTACGTCATTTAGAGGTTGTTTTTGTATGAAGCCATTAACAATAAGTACATTTGTCATCAGTCATCAAACAGACTATACATCAGTCTCCGTCAGCCAAGTCGTTCATAAGAACACGAGTCATGAGTCATAGTGTTTTCTTTGTTTAAAATCTAAAATGGAGGAACCTCTCCCATGCAACATGCACGCGCCACTCTGCTCATTAATACCAAAGTGAATGCGTTATGTATCGTCATTTGTGGCCCTTTTTGTGGTTTCTATGAGAGCTTAGGGGGGCTAGTTTCCCTGGTTTGACCGAGTATCTTCCTCTCCCTCTCTCCTCTTCCTCCCTTCTCCAGGACAAGGACCTGAAGCAGTACATGGACGACTGTGGGAACATCCTGAGCATGCAGAATGTCAAGGTGAGCCTCCGGCCGCTCGGCCCACCTGCAGGTTCTGCCGTCCCCCCACTTCCCTGAATCAACTGGTCTGAGGGGAAGACACACTGCCAGTCTGCCCCCTGGTGGTGGAGGAGAGTGCTGATCATTTGAAATCTCAACCCCCTCTTCAGTGGACAGATACTGCAGTGGTTCTCAACGTGGGGACCGAGGATCCCCAGCAAATATGATTCATAGTTAAATTTCACCATTATTTAATTTCGAAGAGGTTAGCCGCATTAGAGAACGTAAAATAATGACTATTTGGATCCAGGATTCACTGTTATCTCCCTAACTACAATAATATAAGAATAAATATAAAATCTAAGAATAACTACAATATGAAAAAGGTTCAGAACATGACAAGACTTAATTCTGCTTAACATTATAAATACATACATTCATTCATTAAAAATGCTCTATTAAGATACATTTTAGTGATTACTTTTAATCTGCCGCCGGTTCAGGGTTTGTTTACATCAATCGTCATTTCCTTGGATTTCGCTTAATGCAGCTTTAATTAAACCTAAATGTCATTCGTTCAATTTGGATGAATGACGTACCACTTTAACACCTGAACTTTGCAGATGGCTAATACCGTGTTCGTCCAAGTCCTTCTAGAATGTGATCCGAGATCCTTTTTGTCTCCCTAGATTTTCCTCTTCCAGATCCTGCGAGGTCTGGCCTACTGTCACCGGCGGAAGGTTCTGCACAGAGACCTGAAGCCCCAGAACCTGCTCATCAACGACCGGGGGGAGCTCAAACTGGCCGACTTTGGTATGGAAATAACACTGCTATCGATTCATCTGTGGAAATGAACATTGTTCGGGTTAATATTTTTTATTTTCCATTAAATAAATTGCCATGTTCCAAAATTGGATATCTTAGAATTATGAGTGGAAAAGACCAAATTCCTTTGTAAAATCCTGCCAAAGTAAAATGCATTATAGAGACTCTTGGCCACAAATATTTTCAAGATTCTATTGACAATATTAGGTTTTAACGGAGAGTAATCAAAGTTGGAAAACTGGGTTTCTGAAAACGAATAAGCTTTGTTTTATTTTACTAGTGCAGTGCCCGTTGAAAACATGCCTGTTCGGAACAGGCCGATTGCTTGGCCTCCGGTATTGCTGCTGGCAGGTTTACAATCAAACATCATGGTACTAAGTTGGCCAATTACTGTTATCACACTAACTGATGTCACAATGTATCCAATTTTACACATGATGTTTAAAGGCTCCATGGTAACAGGGCGTCTTTCTTGGCGCGCCTGCTGCTGTCGTGCACGGTGCACTTCCTCATGGTGCACGGTGTCCCTTGCCAGGTGCTCCGCTCGCTGCGCAGGGGTCTCCTCTGGCATGCGCGTGTTTGCCAGGCGTGCATCTCGCGCTTCGTCTGACTCAGCTGCACGTGCACCGCGCTTTGCCTCGCGCATCCGCTCCCGCTTGACACGGCTATGTTTAGGCATGATACCGATACCTGGTTCAAATCACACACTGGGGAAATACACGGTTTCTCATGGGAAGCCCCCCCGCTGGCTCGCTGTTCACTCAAAGTTTATTAATATTACGCGTGTCACGTGTCCAAATTGCACTAAATTGGACACTGCACGTCCTTGGGTCCCCAGCAACACACCCGCCAAGTGTGAAGTAGATCGGATGAATGGTTGTCGAGATAATATCTATCCATCTTTTGTGGAGGAAAAAAAAAAAGCATATGAAATTTGTAGTTTGTGATTCCTCCTAATTTTCCGATTTGCTCATTGTTTTATTTGTGTGTTGTGGTTTCGCAGGGCTGGCCCGGGCCAAGTCAGTCCCGACCAAGACGTACTCCAACGAGGTGGTGACGCTGTGGTACCGCCCCCCGGACGTCCTGCTGGGCTCCTCAGAGTATTCCACTCAGATCGACATGTGGTGAGTGGGAGAGACCGTCACCACCCGTCCACAGAACACGACTCGCCACGTCCACGTCCACGTCCGGCCTCCCACCAGCGACCAGCACGTCCTCCCAAGCACAAACACAGCTGATTCAAACACACACAGCTTCCCAAAGCACCAGGGATGACAATTAGAATATCATGGGAACCTAGAATAAGACTTTATTTATCCCTGGACGGATATACACATATAAACAGAAGTCATCGGGGAGTAGCCATATTCTAACTAGTGAACCCAATATAGCAGGTGGCAGTTACACTAAAGTAAAGTACAAATAGTAAAGTATAACAATATAAATATGCAGCAGTGTGGTAGCAGTATAGTAGTTCAAAATAATGGAACGGCTATACTAATAATAACAACAATGATAAAGATAATAGTACTAGATAGATACTTTATTCGTGCCTGGGGGGAAACCATCTCAACAGCTCACATCAAAACAGTAGCACAATACTAAATAAAGTTAAAATATAATAAAGAAAATATATATTGGAAAATATATAATCAGCCTAATAGTTAACTGTGCACAATAAACAATATGATGTGATAAACAACAGATATAATCTAAAAATAGCAGGAAAAACAATAAAAACATAAAATATATGCTCCTATACAATAACTTGTGAAATAAACAGTGAAGCAGAAAGATGAACTTCAGATAGAAATAACAATAAATCTGGCATTAAATATAATTAGCAATAATGAGAGCAATAAGCCTATAAACCACAAAAATATACTACTGGTGATGATGATAATAATAGTAGTAATAGTGGTTGTACCACTGATAAGAATAATCATATAACTGCAAAAGAAAAACAATTAATTAAGAGAAGAGAATTATGTAAGAGAATGTTCAAGGTTCTGGAATAGAGTGACTTGGACTTGCCTTTCATTCCCCATCCCGCTCCTGTTTTATTCTCCTTTAATTTTAAAGTGGATCTGGAGTAGAATAAAATATGTGTAGACATCAATAAACAAGTCATCAGGGAGCAGCACAGTAGGTTGCGGGTACGTTAAAGTAAAGTACTAATAGTAAATAATTATAGTGTGGCAGTTCCGCCCGCCACCGGAGTGGCTATTCCAGAGGTTCACCGACACAGGCAAGATGGTGAGGACAAACCGGTTTATTGAAGAGAGTGGGCAAGATGGAACAAGCCAGGAGCAGGTGGAATCCAGTCATGACTGGCTCTCCTTCCTGTGTGTGTGTGTGTGTGGGGATGTGTGATTTAACCTGTACTCATCAATTGCTCTGATAAGCAACAGGTGCACAGCCACCCCTGATCCCAGGCTCAATTAACTAGACCCAAGACAGGTGTGGCTGCTTAAAGCACACCACAAATGGTAATAATAATAATGTAGTGATGGTACTGGTAAGTCAAATGATTATTTATGTCTCCAGTCTCATTTGTTGAACTGGTTCCTGGCTCATGCCACTGACAGAGCACTGGTTACAGCTGCTTCCATTGTAGATTAAAGGCAATGCGTCCTCATATTCTACATTGACTAAGAGTTAGGGTGATGATCCCGCCTATCTATTCCTTCCTGAACAGTGACTTCTCTTCTTCAAGTCCCTACTCAAAGTCCCACCAGGCAGCTCCGCTCATTTAGACTGCTGTTAACTGATCTTCCTCTGCTCCCTCCGTCAGGGGGGTGGGCTGCATCTTCTACGAGATGGCCGCCGGCAGACCCCTGTTCCCCGGCTCCACCGTGGAGGACGAGCTGCACCTCATCTTCCGGCTGCTGGGTCAGTGCCGCGCCCCGGTGCCGGGGAGCGATCGTTTATAATCGTATTAGCTTTGGCGTTTCGGGGTGGAAAGCTGCCATAAAAGCCTTCTCAAATGAGTTTGTTTCACTGCCCTCCCCAGGCACGCCCACAGAGGACACATGGCCCGGAATCTCCTCCATCGACGAGTTCAAGTCCTACAAGTTCCCCAAGTACAAGACGCAGCCTCTCATCAACCACGCACCCAGGTAGGGCCGGGGTCAGAGGACATCACGGGTTGGATGTACGGATAAACATTAAAGGACCCAAATTTCCCCCAGGCATTAATAAAGTGTTATTTTATCCTATCAAACTGTCAAATAGCCCCTTGACTAGTCATCGCACATTTTACATTATCACCATTGGCCTGATGATGGCTTGTCCCTATTTAACGATATGGTGAAAACCTTACCTTAAAGGTGCAGTGTGTAAAATATAGTGGCATCTAGTGAAACGGACTTGGCAGTGGAATATAATATTCATAAGTATGTTTTAATTAGTGTATAATCCCATGAAAATAAGAATCATTGTGTTTTTCGTTACCTTAGAATGAGCCGTTTATATCTCCATGGGGGCTGGAGCCCCGTCCATGGAAGCCACCATGTTGCACCGCCATGTTTCTACAGTAGCCCAGAAGGAACAAACCAAACACTGGCTCTAGGGAGGGACTTTTGTGAGTTTCGCGGCCACTGTAGGTTCTCCTCCACGGAGGGTTATTCAGTTGGTTGCAATCTGCAACCTCACCACTAGATGCCACTAAATCTTACACACTACACCTTTAAAGTTATCTTCTGGTCCTGCTCATAACTACAGTTACACATATTTTTTCGTGTAAGTATTTCGTATTTTTATTCCAATGAACAAATGCTAATTATTGTTATTAATTTGAATTAGCATTTTGTTTAACAGTTATCATTTCACCTGCATATGGAATACTTGTGTTTCAGTGCTTAGTAAAAGGAAAGATAAATTGATACCTTTACTGCAATTTAAGCTCAATCTGAATTAAACCTGTGATTGTATTATTATTATTAAGTTTTATTTTGATGAACCAAATAATTAATTATAATGAAGAAAATGAAATTGTTAATCGCAATTACTATTGTTTGTATTATTATGAGTTACATTATTTTAAATTATTTTTAACAATTGATCATCAACTATAAAGCCCTAATCAGATTCATTGTGAATGGGGGGGCCTGTCACTGTTTTATCTGGTACCAGATCAGATCAAATCAAACGCCCGTTTTTAACTTTTCCAAACGTCCCCCCTCTCCCGCTCCGCCTCCCCCGCTGAAGCCCCGTAATGACCGGAGAAGGAAGCGAGCAACCCGTGTTGTTCACGAGCCCCAGGTACCTCAGAGCACGTAGAGCTCCAGACGCTGCTCTAACAACCAAGCTTCAGCATTAGCATTAGCATTAGCCGTAGCTCGCCCTGTGTGCCGTGTGTCACTTCCTGTGAGGAAATCCTGTGGAATAGTTGACGTGGTTTCCCTGCAAACACCCGAAACGCCAGCCAGCAGCTGTAGTCACCACTCTCTCTCTCTATCTCTCTGTCTCTCTCTGTCTGTCTCTCTTCCTCTCTTCCTCTCTGTCTGTCTGTCTGTCTGTCTGTCTGTCTCTGTCTCTCTCTCTCAGGTTGGACACGGACGGCATGGAGTTGCTGATGTCATTCCTGAGAGTGAGTATTTCTACATCTGACGGTTGTTAACCAAAGCATTGTGACACTTTTTTTCCCAGTTTTTTCTTTTTGGCCACAGAGGAAGGAACTGCATTATGATTCGATTGGTCAGAATTTCGAAATTCTGTATTGATGAGATGGCTCATGGTATAATTCTATATGAAATTTTATATAATTTTTATAATTTTATATTTTTCATTTCATCGCAAAAATATTTCACGGAACAAATTGAGTCTAACTGAGAAATTACTTCTCAATTACATTTCAGTTCATTTGTCGTGGCTGAATGGTACATTTTGGGTGTTTTATTTTTTTTTGTTGTTTTTTTTACACTGATGAC
>OMKR01016222.1:5755-16756 GCA_900302355.1 Cyttopsis rosea | reverse complement strand
CACCTTTTTTTTTAAATATTTACATGATTTACTCATAACGTCTCTTGTTATCCGTGATTCATCACCTTAGCAGAGCGGGCGTTGGCAGCAGCTCTAGGACAATGGCCGACCCATCTCTGAAATGGCCCCGTCCTTGTGCTCAGTTTATAGTTTCAGAGGGATAGTGACCCACAGTATTATCACTTTGTGTTGTCTGTGTACACACTGCACGGCTGCCCGCACACACACACACACACACACACGCACACTGTTGCTGCTCAGATGATGAGTCTAATCACGAGCCATGAGTCTTTACGTCCTACTTGTTTGCAGTGGTCAATCTGATTTAACTCTAGTAATTTTTTTGCTCAAGGTTTGATGTGAGGTCTGTTGCGTGATGAAAGATTTGATTAAAAACTACATTATTTGCTAAATATGTCAAAACATTGAGAAGCGAATGATGAATGATGGAAAACCACACAGCCGGGGGAAAGTTCTTTCATTTAATCTATGCATAATTGTAATAAAGACCTAAATCAAGATTGTCACATTTTCACGGCAGACACACAAGCACACTTGAAAAGCGCAAAACAAAAACAAAAGATGCAGATACAATTACAGATCAAAGTGAATTGCCTCCAGATCTAAGCAATGTCAGTTCTGCATAAGATTGTCCTCTAATCTCTACACCACTAATAATGAAGCATTTGATTGCTATAAAATATACTTTTCTCATTAAAAAAATTATATTAAATTCTAATGGCACTTCTACAAATTCTATTAAAAAGATTTTCATCGACACTTAAAAGTTTTTTTTTCTTCACCAAATTAAAATTGAGTCAAATGTTGCACAAGAAGCAATGAAATAATAAATATTTATCAGGATTATACACAATTTCACAGTCTTAACCTGCAAAGGAGAAACAAATTCCAGTATCAGTGTGACCCTACAGTCGTTTTAGACGTACAAATCATACAGCATGAGTAAAGCAAACACAGCCCCAAATCAGAGAAACGCCGTTTGTTTTCCTACAAATGGCAAACTATGGCATAATGAAATATTCATTCACGGTGGTAAAAATTAATCTCAAATTCTCAATCTAATCTCCGTAAGCAGCAAGATAAATAAGCAATAAAAACATTTTTTTTTAATATAGTTTTGACTTGAAATGAACAAAACTCGTGTTTATAATTTTTTTTTTCCCACTTAACCCTGACATTTCGGCTGCAGTCGAGGGCAGATGTCCGGTATAAAAAAGGGGCTCTTCTCCAGATGCAACACTTAGCAGAGTGTCTACAAGGCACATTCTGTGATCATCCTGGAGGTACAAATAAAGACTGAGAGAAAACCAAAAACAAACAATCAAGAAGTTTCTTTTACACATTGTTAGTTTCTACATCTGTACACATGTACATTAGAGAATAGACTGCACCACATTAGAAATGCTCCTTAACAGAGAACAAAAAAAAGGCAAGTAGGAGTGACAACATCTACATTCCTGTGTTTCGACTGAGAGATCACACAACGCTACTGGTGGGTTAACTTCATTGTATCCGTGACTAATCTACGAGTCATTTCTTGGGCATCCAAGGGGCTTTTATTCCAGGGTTTCTATTATTATTATTATTATTATTATATTTTTAGTTTAAACGTTTGAGTCGTTAAAAGATAATTCACATTCCTCTGAAATTATAAACCTTTCACTTTTTTTTTTTTTTATTATTATACTGATTCAATAAAGAGTGAATTAAAAGTTATGTTCCCACAACTTCTTCCAGGACATTCAAGTGTTATTTAAAGACACTTTAAAGAATCTCTTTAAACGCGGAAATTGCACAGGTAGGCACCTACAATCGTCTTGAATTGAGCAAAAGTTTGTTTGCGGTTCTACATGGGTCCGGCTCTGCCATATTGGGACGCTCAAATAATTAAGTTTCTCTCCTTGTAGATGTGCAATCAAGTTGCCATGGCATCGTCTCCGTGCAGAAGAACAATGGAGCACTTATCTACTGCATGCTGGGATAGTTAGCTGTTCTTTGATGCCTCCACACAATGCACCTGTTTACAGTCTCCTTGGTCTCCCTTTGCTGAATACATTTCTCGCATTCCAAAGGCTCCATTTAATACAGAAAAGTGCAAAGAGAGACTCGCCGCGCCCCCTCCCTCCCCCTCAGCAAGGACAGAGGTACACAATGATTCCTTGAGAGCTACCTGGGACACGGGGGAACAATGGTCATATTGTCCCGTTTCTATAGGTAGCCCGCCTCCTATCTGCGCGGCTGCGTCCTCTGGCAGAACGGCGGCGACGGAGAAATGAACGGCTCTTGATTCGCAGCGAGCTTCGAATATGGAAAATAAATCAAAGCTCTCTGGGGAAGACACGACACCGAACTAAGAGACTGCGGCCTTAATAAGACACCCGGCAAAACCGAGCGTGTCCTCTAACACGGAAAAAAAAACAAACAGTTCGATAAATATTATTTATATTTACATTAAATATACAAATAGTAAGAAATAGCAGCCTAGACAATAGTGTTGAGACTATATGGATGCTAAAAACAAGTGCCTCGCTATGTTCCATGTGATACGTTTTGAAAGTCTGCAAAGTTCTGTGTGTATATGTATAAAAAATTTATTTGCTCAGCAGAAAGAAATGGATTGACAGCCCTAAAAAACACAGCTCCAGTGAAAGAGTAACAAGAAACCAGGGCACCATGTGACGTCTTTCAAGCGTATAAGAAATGAGATCACACCTATAGTAAAAACCCTGAACCAAGACAAACTAATAAATAACTCTGATCAAGTCTTCTCAGGACAGATTCAATGAATATGGTGAACTTCTGAGTGCTACTTTCCAGGCGAGAATCACATAGATCACACACAGTAGCCGAGTGGAAATCCATTTAGAAAAACAGACGTACACCTGCTTATTCTGCCCAAGGAATCTCTGCAGGCAAATTCCTCCAACAAGGCTTATCAGTAGTATCTTACAAACAGACGGGGAGAATATATTATAAAATGTAATTAAATGACTAATGGCCAACACCTCTCCAGAACTGCTGCAGAAGGAGGGAGCTTCACCTTCCACACCTCTTCCTCTCTCAGCGAGGGGTATAATTCACCTGCCTATGATGGCGCTTCGATACCAGGGATAACAACAAGGTCATCGGGCTGCAAATTATTCTTAATAAACATGTTAGGACTTGAATTCCACGTTAATTTACATTCATGTAAATGACTTGATTGAAAAGGACACTCGTGGATGTGTGGGCAACTTGGCATTCCCCTTGCAGGCAATTACCTTGGTTAACTCCTGGTATGAAGACGGTTTGGAAAGGGTTTATTCAATATTTTAAAGACGTTTTTTTACGAAAAGGCATGGTTATAGGTCCTATTGGTCTTTAAGTATATTAGGTGAAATGTTAAGATTTTGAGTAGGCACCAATGTTATAGGCATAAGCTGCAGCCGGGTTGGGAGCTGCTCTGCACAATCTCTCTGATTTGTGAGCTTCTTTAAAAATGTATTTATATGTGTTAATGGCAAGCCATTCCTTCCATGTGTTCACAAGATCAGGTAACCCCAGCCAAGGCAAAGAAATAAAAGAAAAACAAAATCTCCTTCTCTATATATTAATGATCCACACTGAGAAATATTCAAGTATGGTGGTTTTCTTTTCTTCAGTTTTAAAATAAAAATACAAATAAAATCAAATAAAAACCTAACCGACTTCATAACAAACAGACGTTTTCAACAAATATATTTCCTCCTTTCAGTAGTCAAACATTGATATCCTTGCTGCCTTTTGATAGATTAGATGTTAAGAATTAAACAGATCTATAAATAAATAATAAAGTGTGAGACTAAAGAAAAAGTACAAATCGCTACTGACGGACGGTTCTGTTCTTCCATGTGCACAAAGAAATGCTCATCATTCATCCCGGTGATTGCTCCGACATTACGTTAGCATCAGCTATCGTTCATCTGCTCGTGAGATTAGAGCAAAGGATTCTCTAAAATGCAACAGATTGACACTAATAAGACAAAAATAAACAAGTGCATCATGCCGTTTGTTCGCCTTCAACACAAAATCCAGATGGACTTTTCTCAGCAGCCGCTCCGTCGCTCGCCTGCGCGTCTCTGACCACTACGCGCGCCTCCAACAGGACTCGCTGCGGAACACATTCATTCCAGTTTTCAAAAGTTGCTACATCTTTATCTTGAGAAATGCCACGTGGTTAGAATTCCAACAGGATACGTCTCCAAAAGAACTCTCCCGACAGGCCGACAGGAAAAAACCCCCAAAAGGTTCAGTAGTATTATGGAGTATACGCGTGAAGACACACTGGGATGTCTTCCCGTCATGGCACTGGTGAGGGGCGTTTTTATCCGATAGCGAGAGTCTTGACAAGGCCGCAGTGGAACTTCCGGATGTGGCGGTAGAGGTCTCCGGACTGGGTGAAGCGCCGCTCGCACCACTTGCAGGCATGAGGCTTCTCTCGTGTGTGCACCACGGCATGCCGACTCAGGTTGTGCGAGTACTGGAAGCTCTTGCCACACTGGCCACAGGTGTACGGCTTCTCGCCGGAGTGCGTGCGCTCGTGGCGCTTCAGGGTGTACATGCACGAGAAGGTCTTGCCGCACTGCGAGCAGGTGGGCACCGAGCCGTCGGGGGACAGCTTGGAGCGCGTGCCGTCCTTCTCGCGGAAGTGTGAGCTGAGGTGGAGCTGCAGCACGTGGGGGCTGGAGAAGACCTTGCTGCACAGCGGGCACACGCACACCTGTTGCCCCGGCGGCAGGAGCACCCCGCTGGAGGTGGAGATGTCCGAGGAGGCCAGGTCATCGTCGTCCTCCTCCTCGCTGTCCCCCAGCAGCCCGCCCTTCCTCTCGCCGCCCTCCCTGCCTGGGGCGCCCTCCCTCCCCCCGCAGCCCTGCCCCTCCTCCTCCTCCTCCATCAGGTCCTCCTCCTGGGAGAGCAGGGCGGCTGTAGAGCCGTTGTTGCCTGGGAAGAGGGCAGCGAACCCTGTCACCACCGAGCCCCTGGCGCTATTCCCAAAGCGCTGGCTCTCTGGGCTCGTCGGCTCACTGTCCTCCTGCTCTGACAGCAAGTCGTGTTCGTCTTTAACAAGTGGCTCAGTGCCCTGCTGCTGGCTGTCGAGGGCCAGCTGTCCCGAGACGTAGGAGGGGTGTAAGGGATCTCTGCTAGACAGAGGCTTGAAAGACAAATCCAGTGCGCAGTCCATGTCATCTGAAGCCCAGGACCTCTGGGACAGGGATACGGCGGAACTACTGACATCAGCTTTTGTTTTTCCAGCTGTTTGGACACAGGGCTCGGCCTCTGCTGACACATAATTGACACCTACAAGGTCCGGGGACCTGCCGGAGTGACCGTTCGCCTTCTGCCGGCTCTGCGCGGACCTATCACAATTTGTGACAGCCGGCCTGATCTTGCTGTTGTCGATGTCAAACTCCTCCGCCGGGGGGACCCTGTGGCGCCCCAGAGCCTGCGCGTGGGGCTGACGCCGGCCGAGCTGCTTGCCGTGCTGCTCGCCGTCCAAAGAACTTTCTCTATCCAGACAACCCAGTCCCAGCCCCTCGCCCACCTTTTCGTCCAGGGAGCATAATTCCTTATCTTTAAGTTTTCCTTTGCACACTTTCACAATATCATACATGTGGAGGTAGCTGGCCGCTGCCAGTACGTCCTCCACCGGCAGAGTGCTGAATTCCAACCTCCCCTCATACATAAATTCAAGGAGCAAGCTGAAAGCCGGGACTGTCACAATGTCACTGTTCAGATGCACAACGTCCCTTTTGTCTAGCTGGTCCCTGTAGAAGAGATGGAAGTACATGCTGCATGAGGCCAACACGGCTCTGTGCGCTTTGAATCGAGCCTCCCCGACGAGAACAGTGCAGTCACAGAGGAAACCTTGGTGACGCTGCTGACTCAGACACTGCAGCAACTGGCGGCTATGGTCTGGGAACTCCATTCTTCCTTCATAACCTGATGGAAAACAGGAAAAACAGGATACTGAATAAATGAAATGCAGCCATTTAGAAGGTGAAACGCATACATGTTAAAGGGAAATGACATGGTATTGCTTTAGCAGTTCAGTTCAGTTTTCCTTCAAATGTAAAAAAAAAAAAGAAAAGAAAAAAACTTCAAAATTAAAAGGTAAATACTGTCTAGAATGCTCTGTTTATAATAATGAATGACATATATACACAAAATTAGGCAGAGTAGACAAACAAAACATCAAAAGATAAATTACCTGAATGACATTTATAAACCAGACAACCTGATCTACAGCCTCATTCAGTTAAGACATCCAAACACAACAGACACACCAGCCTGACCTTGTATCATTCTGCAAAGAGGCTATTTTCTCGCCCCAATTATTAAAATAAAAGAAAATAAAGTAAAAAGTATTCCGGTGCGTTAGTTGTCAGCCTATACCTTCTGAGCTTCCCATAGAAAAAGGAAAAAGCCAAACTGACGGACCACAGGCAGTCTCTCTCTCTCACACACACGCACACACACACACACACACACACACACACACACACACACACACACACACACAGACTCAAAATCTAGCACAGGAGATGGCCTGACAAGGCATGTGCATTATAAGTGGACATTCATACAGACAGACATACGCATGTATACACACAAACCAACTCACACACACACACACAGTCTCTCGGCCTTTCCACACCATTAATGGAAGTGCTACTGCATCGGGCAATAAAGATACTATTTATAGTGATGGCTAAACTTCGCTGCAGGGCCATTTATGTGTCGTTACGGCATAAACTCAGAGTAAATGTGTCCGCGCATGAGTACGTGTCGGGATATAAATGGCTGGCATCTACGGTAAATGTTAGTGAGTTGAGAGGTTTTATTGTGGGACGGTCGAGCTAAGAGACATATTGGACGAGCTTTTCACGAACAGGGTGGGATTGGATGTTTGCCGAGTGGGCCTTCCTGTGCGGTGCATGCACACACACACACACACACACACACACACATACACATGTTTTAAGGTCACATGCTGCTTCGAACAACAAAAAACAACAACAGCAGCATTCTTTGCTAATAGGATGGTGAAATGTGAACTATTCCAAGAATGTGGCAGGCATGCCACATGGTCGGTATTATCACAACTTTATCATGTGAGCTGTCTTACAGCAGTTATACAGGCACAAGCACGGGCACTCACACACACGCACAAAGACAAAAGGGCATGGAGGCACACAAGTAGCGCCCGAACATTACACACACACACACACACTCTATGTGGACACAGTAAAGGTAGAGCTCATTGGTCTCTGCAGATGGGACACGCCTAAGCACCATAGGAATGCAACTATCACGTATATTTGCAGTTGACACAAGTGAGTAAAATCGAGAAAATCGAGAACAATCCTAAGCCCTTTATCATGTGCCATTCAGCATTTCTTATTAATGTACTCTTCAACATTGGTGAAAGGGACTTTTACTGAGATAAAATCTCTGACACAAATACCCTGACACAAAATTGCTCCAGTAAAAATGAAAGTACCACATTGACATTTCTACTTTAAATAAAAGTATAGTATAATATACAGTAGTATAGTAACTACTTGCTCTTAAATCCACTTAAAGGATTAAAAGTAGAAGTACTTGTCCAGTGCCCTGGTGTAAGAGAGCCTATAATACATCATAAAGTGCCAGGTACTTGAAAAAGTCCTCGTACATTGTTGCTTTCCGCCACAACAGTCCACCTTTGCAAGTTTGCAAACTTGCAACTTTTTTTTTCATTTTGGATTTTGATGTTCTATTCTGTCCTATATGTAAACTAAACTAAAAAGCCGAACCTCCTGCATCACCATTATACAGTTCTGACCATTTCCACCTGTACACCTTTCTGCCATGTTCCACTTAGGGAGCAGTTCAGCGATGATGGAACAAGGGGTGCGCAGAGCAGAGAGCTTTACTCATTGGTTTTTACAGCCCACAGTTTGACACCCGGGGATCCAACCCGGCGACGTTCGGGTCACACCGTCGCCTCTCTAACCTTTCAGCTCCTGTGAGTAAGCGAGAAGTGATTAGCGGCTTCAGCTCGGCAGCCGTTGCCGGAGTACACACTGTACTGTCTTAACTGACTCAATGGATTACACTGAGCTCAGAGTTCAGTGTACGTACACGCGTGAATTTCTGTGCACTTGTGTGTGTGTGTGTGTGTGTGTGTGTGTGTGTGTGTGTGTGCAGCTGCTCAGAGACTACTGGGTGCAAGCTGCATGTGACACATAGCTCCACATAGCGTGTACCTTTGCTCGCCCATTGTGACTCAGCAATTCCTCTGCTGAAGTGTGAGAGTGATTATTGTGTGTATGTGTGTGTGCGCGTGTGTTTGTTATCTTCTGCCACCTCAATCAAACCACTGACCTTACCAAAGGTCCTTTGTCCAGTTGTCCAAACATACAGTCACACTGACCGACTGATGTGTTTTTTATTTGGTCGTGTAGCAACCGAGGCTCGGCTTTGGCTCTCCCGGTTCGGTGGACTCAAAGTGAAAGGTTTAGCGACGATGACACAAGCCCAAACAGCCAAACAGGCACCTATTCTCTTCACTCAACTGCAATGGAAGAGTTGAATCAGAACCAAGGTCCGTGTTTCCAAGTCATGAAACATGGAACAACGTAGAAGAAGAAAAAGGTGAATTGTTTCCTTGGCTTCTACAGTATGAAGGTGCCAAGGACGGGTCCTATGCATTAAGTGAAAGCGATTACACGTTTTTTTCCTGCTGCTTTTTCTTCAACGTTCTTTCTTGAAATCGCATTCTTTATTTTTCCCATTCTTTCTGTTTTTCTTTCCAGAGAATTGGTGGCAAACTTTATACAATGTGCAGACCTAACATGTCTGTCAACAGGTATCAAGAACATGGTGAAAGGAGGCTGTTCCAAATGACATCACATCCTAGGAATACAAAATGTAATATACAGTATATCTGTCATATACTGTATTCTGTGTGTTCAGTCCAGTACAGCATCTGTGAAAGAGACTATTCAGGGGGTGTGCATGCTTTTCACATGCTGTCTGTCATAGTTCTTCTTGGCTGTGGGCCAGCTGCTGTGAGGATAAACGGTGTGGAAGCTGTTGTGTTGACGATACTGAGCCGATGCACGTTAAGGACGCAGGTTTCCAGTGACAGAGGATGAGAAATGAGAGTTAACCATGTTCTTCCATTTCTAAATGATCCCATCTGCAGCTGTAATCGGTCAAAACTTTAATGTCAAGTGAACAGATGAATGCATTGAAAATTGATTTGTTCTCCAAAGGGATGTCAGGAGAACAAAATATAATGCCTTGAATGTTGAACGCAGCCGACATCCATGTGACTACTATCCAACATGAAACAATGCTATGGGGAAAAAAAAAAAACGTTTCCTGAGGCTCCCTAACCTTTTAACCTCGAACCTTTACATCACCAAATGTTTGGTGCATTTAAGGTTCAGACTTTTAAAAGGTCAGATTTGAAAGTTAAACCCAACCAGGAAACCAAAGAAAGGGATGTTGAGTTGATCGTTTCCCGGAAGATATTAATTGAATTCATAGATGAAGTCAAGCCGAGTGTCTCCGCTGTCCCGGTTACCAGAGCAAACGCTGGCGCCATTGTGACAGGGGGCGCGCACCGTTTATCTGGCAGGCGGCGAGAGGTCAGACTAATTAATTTACGCTCACAGAGGCTCTTTGCCAAACTCAGCGAGGGTGCACAAGTGGGCCGCTTTACAACTCTGTTAGAAAGCGGAGTAACTTTATCTCGCCGGTGCTGATTAGCGTGGCTTTGACTCTGCAGCCGGGAGCAAGCCAAATGTTATTTTCCTAATTTTGCCTTTGAGCAAGCACGCTCGCCCCAAAAAGATGTCAGATCTCATTTCTGTTCGTGTAGTTTTAGGAAATGGAAGGTGAAATTTGAATGTTCTGGCATTTACCTATCTCAGAGATTCATATCAAGGGCCCTCAATTTGACGTGCATTAGGCCGCGGACCCCATCTCTTAAGATTTCGTCTCTGGTACCCCAATCGTAGAATTGGAGAGTCTCTCCTATAGGTAGGTAACTACGGTTAAAACAGTCATTATTGTATATCCTCTGACGTTGCTAATGGATTGTAAATGAAATCACGGTGATGTTTAACGATTAATCATTTTGCTGGGGACGCCCTGGAACCTTTTAAAGGACCCCTGGGAGTCCCAAGACCCCAGATTGAGAAACACTGCTGTGTATGTGTGTGTGTGTGTGTGTGTGTGTGTGTGTGTGGGTAACTGATGACTCAGTTATTCCTGTGACAACAAAGTTCTTCCGGAACTCGTACCTCCTCGCCGTGGCTGCTGGATGACCAGCTGCTACAGCAGAATTGATCCGTTACTCGGGAGTATCGCCGTCCATTAGCATCGCCTACAACCCAGGCAGCTAGTTAGTAATCAGCACTGCCAGGAAAACGAAAGACATCCCATAGCTGATTCATCACAACTGTGTTTTTCTTTTCTTTTTCTTCCTCCCTTTTTTTTTTTTCCATCATTTTTTTCCCCTTTGCCGGGGAATTTACGAGGAGCTGAGAGGCTCTGGCGGCTCACCAAGTACAAGCGGGGGGAAAAAATGGTGGTGGAAGTACAAAGCTACAATTAATCCTTCAGCGGCTCAAGTGATAAGAATTTATTTGTCTATTTTCGAGTATTCAGCAAGCTGAGTCAAAGCTTTTTTTTGTTTGTATATTTTGGTGAGACAGCTGCTGTTTTGTTGATGGCACGATTACTAAATTGAGTGCGCGCACTAGCAGAAGCGGTAATGATAGTGTCTGTTTTGTAACCTGATAACGGTAATTTACTGTGTTATGGCTGAGGCTTAAAGACCCTAATTGAATGGGTGCAAGTTAACTGGGAGAAGATTACGATACAGTACATAGGAGAAGTTAAAGCCCTTGCTCATGGGTGCTCCGAAGGCAATCCCCCCCCCCCCCCCCTTCCTACTCCCCCTCCCTC
>OMKR01016166.1:10097-21601 GCA_900302355.1 Cyttopsis rosea | reverse complement strand
TAATTGATTTCTTGATTGAGAACAGGTGTGGCAGTAATCAGGCCTGGGTGTGGCTAGAGAAATTGAACTCAGGTGTGATAAACCATAGTTAAGTTATGTTTTAACAGGACAAAGACTTTTTCACACAGGGCCATGTAGGTTTGGATTTTTTTTCTCCTTTAATAATAAAAACCTTCATTTAAAAACTGCATTTTGTGTTTACTTGTGTTGTCTTTGACTAATATTTAAATTTGTTTGATGATCTGAAACATTTAAGTGTGACAAACATGCAAAAAAATAAGAAATCAGGAAGGGGGCAAACACTTTTTCACACCACTGTGTGTATATATATATATATATATATATATATATTTAAACGCCATTCAACCATATGGCCCCGCCCATACGTGTCTTATGTCATTCATAGCTGTAATCTTTTCTTGTTCACCATCTATTTTCTCCACTCGCCCCCGCTCCCCCCCCACAGGGCCCAGTATGCTGTGTTGGTGCCAGCTCTGTGGAAGACAGAGGTCCAAGACTGGGAGATTAAATGCATGAACAGCCTGGTGCTGGACGAGACGCAGCACCAACCCCAGACTGGTAAACACACACACACACACACATACATACATACATACATACATACATACACAGACACAGACACTGCATTTGTGTGCATTAGAGTATGTGTATTGGAGATGGTTCAAAAACGGCCCTTTTGTTTGGCATTAAAATTCACACTTGGAACATGAAACACATTGTTTCTTATGGCTGTCATAAGAGTCATGATGTGCAGTTATGTTTGTTTCAGTTTTTCTACAGCCCAAATAAGCTTGGGTTAAATTTGGACTTTTCGACAACTGGTCGATTTGTCAATTGGGCCTCCCACCAACTCGTCAGCTATTATGAAATAGACTTTTGCACGTAACGTAGCGTGCGTACACACATACAACATTGCAAACAAATCTGATTACACAAAAGCACACACAGAGTGTTGTTCTTACAGATGTGTGTGGGAAGACAGGCTCTGGAGACCACTTGGCAGACGGTCAGTGTCTTCCAACACAAGCAGCTCAACTCGGACTCGGACCGCTTAACCCCGTAGTTGTTCTTGCGCCGTATCCCGGTTTTGTGTTTCCTGCTCTCATACCGGTGTGTACGGTTCCTCTGGACTTGAGGGAGGACATCCTACCCTCTTTCCTTCAAGGTCGGCTGACACAAAAGCAGGGACACAGTCTCTCTGTCTCTCTCTCGTCCTTCCCTCACTCGGTCTCTGCTGAGTGCCGCATAATGTTAAAACTGTTTGCTGAGCTGCCCGGGTCTACGATTACAGCCTGTGCTCTTTAGCGTTCCACAAAAGCCCTTTTCATTTCAAAAGGCTTTATTTTATTTATTTATTTATCAGTTGGTGTTTGTGTGTTTCAAATACTGAAGGTTTAGTCGCTAAATCACTGCCGCGTGCAAAAGATGGTACAGTGTTGAAAACCCACCCCTTGTACTTGTGTGTGTCGTTTGTGTTTAGGAGTTGATATTTTTATTGATATGAAGGGAAGAACCTTTCATAACCAAATTTCCTGCGTGTCACTTATTGGGGCGGTTTCGCAGACAGGGTTTAATCTACATCAGGACTAAACTAATTCTACATAAATGAATCCAGAATTTAAAAATGATTAAATTAAGATGTTTCTTAATTTAAGATGTATTAGTAATAGACTAGGAAGTCTGAGACTAAGGTAATGAAGGACTAGTCACCTCCTCCATCTGGTCTTGGTACTGGTCTTAGTCCAGATAATCCATTTTCTCTGTTAAAGTCAACCTTGAGGCCCACATCCATTAATCCAAAGATAAACCTGACTCTGGCCAGGTTTAGTTTAAGCCTTCATTTAGACCTAGATTAGCTCTAATCTTCCTTCTTGAAATCAGATTTTTTTTAAACCAAGACTAGGGCCAGTCTGAGACTATTTTAAACCATTACTGAGAAATTTCAATTTGTCCATATTAAAAGTGTAATTTAGTCTAAAATTAGTCCTAATCTGTGTCTGCGAAACCTCCCCCTTATCGGGGGTACCAAGGACATTTCGTCCAATACCGACACACATCACAATATGTGCTTTGAAATTCAAAATTCCATGTTTGATGTTCATCACACTGAACTATATGATAAAGTATAACCAAAACTATTTTTTTTTTTTTTTTTCCAAATGACAGTATGACGATATATTAATTTCATGACAATTCATTGCATTTGAAAGACGATAACTTTGGTTTAGTGCTGAGCCCTAGCGGGGCATCAGTTGACAGTCTTTAACGGCAGGGGAAAAACCACCCTATTAGCTATCGTTGTGCCTCACCTCGCTGTAATGACAAGCTTAAGTAACCGTGGCTGAGTTTACATGCCATAACCAGACTGATCAAAGCAGCTTTTCCCTACGTAAGAGCTGTTCAGGTAACGGCTTAACAAGATCAGTAAACTGCTAGAGTCTCATCTTCACACAAGACATACAGAATGGAATGCAGAGATGTGTGTTTATAGTTTGCTGTGTCTTGTGTACGCATGTCACTGTGTCCTGCCACATTCCTACAGGCAGCAAGGATGCAGGTCTGTGGTCAAAGGGTTGTGGTTGTAAATAAATGCAATGGAGGCTTCTATTTAGCTCTTGCTGGTTTATAGGTGCAGTGTGTAGAATGTATGGGCATCTAGTGGAACGGACTTGGCAGAAATGGAATATAATATTCATAAGTATATTTAACCCATTAAAATAAGAATCGTGTTTTCGTTACCTTAGAATTAGCCTTTTGTATGTACATAAGAGCGGGTTGCCTTCCATGGAGGCCACCATGTTGGACCACCATGTTTCTACAGTTGCCCAGAATGGACAAACCAAACACGGGCTCTAGAGAGGGACTTTCGCGTGTTTCGCGGCCACTGTAGATTCTCCTCCACAGAGGGCAATTCAATTGATAGATGCCACTAAACTACACACTGCAATTCATGAATCACCTTTAGGTCGCACATCCACATGCCCGGACACCTCCCGAACTGCCCTGAGGTAATATAACCTCCTACACCTTCACTGTATTACCGTATATCACACAGTATCTGTGCAAGCGCATTAGACTACCGTATATGATGGTAGTATGTTCTTCATTGCAGATGTTGAGGACTGAGCATACTGAGTGTGAGTGTTTGTCTCTGAGAGGTCGAGAGTTGGCCAAAGCATAAAGGAATTGGCTTCCTAATTTGAAGTGTGTGTGTGTGTGTGTGTGTGTGTGTGTGGTGTGTGTGTGTGTGTGTGCCCGCGCGTGCTATTTGCAGGTCTGACAGACTGTAGCCTCAGGTCAGCAGGGAGAAAGGAGCTGATTCACTCATCTGTCTCCTCCCGCAATCCAACATGCCTATAGTCTCACTCACACAACATATTTGTTGTTATTTGGAGTTGCACATCCCAGTGCCCGTCTTCCACCTGGACTAAAATAAAGCACTCCCAAATCATTTCATACTCAAAAATGAAAAGGGATATGAAGCTCCGAAGTACTTTTTATTTTTATTTTTATTTTTCCCCAGAAACTGTTGACGTTGCACTGCTGGTAGCACATCATTGTGTCAACATTGTTTTCTACAAGCAGTTTCCAAACAACATTGCTGCTCAAGATCCACTTAAAGACGCTTGGTCTTAACTGACCATGCAAACCGTCCACAAAGCAACACCAATCATTCGTCAGGTGGATTTTAGCCTCTTGTCAGGATTGCTTCTGGTCCAAGTGGTGCCAAGGGAAAGCCTTTATTTGCGTAGCTCTGCTCTACAACTGAATAGCATCTATATACCTTACGGAAGACAATTTAGGGCCAAATGAAAAACGATAATGTCATGTGAGGTTAATGTCAGAATTCAGAGTTTAAAGGAATAGTTTTAGATTTTTTGTATCCTTGATTTATACTCGGCCCTCATATAGTACATCGGTAGGTTTCATTCCCGCAGCAGTTCATCCTTTTCTCTGAACTGGACTCACGGCTCCATACGGTCATAGTGGTTCAGTGCAAGTAATGAGGGGACAAATCAATCTGGCACTATTTTCAGTGCTGTGCTGCAGTGTTTTAATGTTTTTAGGATTTATATAATTTTTCGCAAAAACTTAGCAATTTGGTCATTTATTGGTGATGTTGTTGTGAAGTCCTTAACAGGGAAGTTGTATTTTTATGCCTCCGCGCCGGCAACAGCCATGGCCGGAGGCATTATGTCTTCGGGTTGTCTGTCTATCCGTCCCATTCTTGTGAAAGCGATATCTCAGGAACGCCTTGAGGGAATTTCTTGAAATTTGGCGTCCACTTTGACTCAAGGATGAACTGATTTCGATTTTGGTGGTCAAAGGTCAAGGTCACTGTGACCTCACAAAACAGGCTTTTGGCCATAACTCAAGAATTCATACGCTAATTATAACAATATTTCACACGTCTAATAGGATAAAATCATGAAATTATGACATTGTATATCCAAAAGGTCAAACGTCAAATTCACTGTGACATCATAATGTTCTGAAAAAACACTTTTCCTCTTTAAAAAGTCTCTAAGCATATTTCTCACTGGAAATTATTCACTGGAATCATACATCAATATAGTGATAACTTCCATTTCGCCAAAAAATACACTTTTTGTTTTCTTTTTCCTTTATTGTTTCATTCAAAAACGAACATAGGTCACATACACTGTGTGACACGTCATCAGCACATTCCAAATATGTCGTAAAACAAAACCAGCAGATGACAGATCAACACCTTCTGAATATGTCATAAACAAATACTGCAGATGAAACCACAGACCCTCAAAAAATCAACAGCGACCACGTACGCTGTGGGACAAACCATCAGCACATTCCAAATGTGTCAAAAACAAAAACAACAGAAAGCACAAAACTCAGAAACAAAAACATAAAACACCAACACATAAAATCACCACAAACCCCTACACCAACCCTATTCCTCCTTTCCACCTCTCCAGGGCCGCATGCTGGCCCCCATCTCCCCACATCTGCCCTGATCCTCCCTCACAAATCCTCCTCCACCTCCCTCACAACCCCCTCTACCCCCCAATCCCTCCCGTGCCTGATGAGGTCCTGCCTGGTCACCCACAAGCACTTCTTGAAAAGGCTTGTGAGCAGCCAGAGCAGGAAGCGCTCCGTTCTAGTCCCTCCTCCACCACCAAATCCCCTCTACACCAGCCCAGGTCAGTGCAAAGTTTGCCCTTATCGTCCTTACCAGGCCCCCGCCCTCGCCCACACCACCCCCGCAAAGGGACAGTCCCACATGACGTGACGGATGGTCTCTTCCCCCAAGCACGTGGCTCGAGGGCACCCGGGTGACCTTGCCAAGCCATGCTGGTACATAATGGCACGCACCAGCAAAGCCTTGTGGAGGCAGCACAAGTTAAGGTCCTTGAGCCCGTTATCCAGACCAGACGGCTGGACCGCTGACCAGACTGCCGCAGGGATGCCCACAACAGCTGGCCCAGTCACCCCCCCCGTCTCATCTCGGAATAAAGCCTCCTCTGATCCAGCCCTCCTTCCAAAGCTTCGGGATGGGCCCGGAGCCACTTCGCCGTGTGGCCGTAGTTCCACGGCACCTGAAACTGAACACGAGTCGCGTGAGTCCTCCGCATGCCGGCAACAGGAAGATGTATGACAAATACAGGAGAGACGGCAAAACGTCAACATTCAAAACCAGGACCTTCCGCGTGAGGGTCAGCCGCCTGTCTTTCCAGAGGCCGACCTTCTTCCTGATTGCGGCAAACTGCCTGGTCCAGTTGGCCTCAGCACTGTGGGCTGCCTCAAAATCAACCCCGAGTAACCTCAGGGGACCTTTTCAGAGCGACAGCTCCCCTGGTACACCTGTCCTGTCTTTTCACCGCCCAAAGAACTTGACTGAGGACTTGGCGAGATTTTACTTCCCGCCAGACACTCTGCCAAAGTCCTGGAAGATCTCTAGGGAACGGATCAGGCAAGCTTCACTGTCCAGCAGCAGAGTAGTGTCATCTGCGTACTGGGACAGCTTGAGCCTAAGGCCCTCGCTACTTGGTACCAGCAGACCCTTCACACCCGGGTGACCCAGGATGTAGAGCAAGGGCGAGAGCGGACACCCCTGTCTCACCCCCGCGTGCAACCCAAAAAGCTCCCCTAGATGACCGTTAACACAAACTGTGCTCCCCACTACAACGTGCGCAACCACCCAAAGAAAACTGTCCCTAGACCTACTCTCTCTAAGACCTGGAACATAAAACCCCAGTGGACCCTATCGAGAGCTTTGGCCTGATCGAGACCAACCACCGTGAGGGGCTGACCTCCATCTTCCACCCAAGTAATGGTGTCTCTAATGAGCTGGAGGTTCCACCTCACAGAGTGCCCAGCCACTCCACAAGACTGGTCCAGGAGGAGTGCACATCCGGGAGGACTGCACACAGATGGTCGGCAAGGACCTTAGCCAGGAGCTTATAGTCTACACACAGCATGGTCAATGGGCACCAGTTATTAAGGACAGTGGCATCGCCCTTCTTAAAAAGAAGGGAAATCACCCCTTTAGCCATCGTCCCTCCCAAGGGCCCCCACGCGGAGGACCTCAGTCAGCACCTCCGGACCCAGTATCCCCCAAAACGTAAAACTCAGCCGGCAGCCCGTCGATGCCCGGGACCTTTCGCTTTCCCATCCTATGAAGGATCCAAGCTCCTCCAGAGTGAGGGAGGCCTCCAAAACCTCGGCCAGGTCCGGCGGCACTCGCCAAGCGACACGCTCTAAGAAAGCCTCTGCATGGACCTCAACCACCACCTCATTGGTGGCGACCCGCACCATCATTTTCGCCCCCGTCACCATCTGACCCTGGCTGTCCCTGACTCCCCTCCAGCCCCGTGTCCCCTGATGGAAAAAACCCCTCCGCCACCCTCTTCAGTCTCTTGGGGACCTCCAAACACGGCCAACCTCGATCCTTCCTCTTCCTCAGAGCCACATCCTCATCTGGGGCCCCTAGCCTGGAAGGACCCGCAGGTGGAGCCGCCGCTGGGCAAGCTGCTGCCGGAAGAGGCACAGCTGGAGGAGCTTCCGCTGTCCGCTGAGCCACCGCCCCTGCAGGAGACGCCGCTGCCCCTGCAGGAGACACCGCCGCCCCTGCAGGAGACGCTGCCACAGGAAGAGATGCCACTGGAGGAGCCACCACCGAAAGAGCCGCCGCGGGAGTAGACGCCACAGGAGAAACTGGAGCAGGCGCAGGCCCTGAGGCTGGGCCGTCCGGCCCCCTCCTGACACCACCTTTGCCTCTCAAAGCCACCACATAGCCCCTGTCGCACCCCTTGGCAAGGTGCTCGAAAGACCTGCAGATGTGACAGGCCTTGGGTATAGGGGCCATGCAACACGCACCCTCCGCGTGGCCACTGGCCCTGCACCTACGGCAGACACGTACAGGTTACATGTGCACACAGTGATCACCTGGAAATTCGGCCTGTCCAGGCTCTGCACATCAAAAAAGGAGAGCGGCCTCACCCCAGCTAGTCGCTGGTACTCCTCCAGCATGCACCTCCTGCATCTGGAACGTCACATCATAGCTCCTCGCCGCAGAATATGACTGGATGCTGAAAATGTCCTCCACCTTTAGCTGCAAAGCTCCCAGTAGGACCGCCTTCCCAAAGAGGTCACTCAACATGATCGGCTCCTTCTCATCCTTCCACCGGAACCGGGCCATTGCCCTCAGTCCAGCCGTGGGGACTGACTGTGAAAACGCAGCCTGCTCCATAATAAACCTCATAGGCTACCAATACACTGGACGACCCCCAAGGATACTGCTTCCTCGGATACATCTCATAGGCTACGATACTGTCACAGCACAAAAATACACTTAATACCTTTTTATTAAATTCAAAGCCTTCACTACATATTATTATTATTATTATTATTATTATTATTATTATGAGTCTGGACAGACATGGATGTAAACTGCAACTTGATACATTGATGCATACAACTGCGGTGCGGTAATTCTAGTTTTTCAAGTTCTGAAGCCCCTTGCACTCAACAGAGGCTCCCTGTAGTTCTTCCACCATCCAGTAAATAGTATTCTCTCCTAGCCTCTACTATACTCTACTCTTCCCTCCACACACACATTCCCACTCACCTTACTCCACCTCTTATTTGTGGTATTCTCCATCCTACACTCTCTCACCTTGGCTACCACCTCTCCCCCTCCTCCTCCCTTCCACCCCTCCACCCTTCTCTCCTCGCACTGTTGTTGCTTTTCTTGTTTTGGCTCTCCTGTCCTCTCCTTCTGTTACCTCTTCTCCTCCTGTCCTCTCATGCTTACCCCCCTCCTTCTCTCTCCCTTTTCCTTCACTCTGGCCACAGTAACAGATGCCGGCGCCCTGTTCCCCCCCAGCAGGCTCCCACGGTACCGGCACTGTTGTCTTCCTGTCTTGTTTCCGCCTGCCAGGGCCCTGATGCAGTGACTCAGCACTCACTTTGCTCCCTGCCGCCGCAGAACCTCCAGCTCGACGCAGTGCCATTAGGCTCGCACACCAGCGCTTCTTTGCGATTTCTGCATTGCAGAATAAATTAAACGCAGATGGGGCAAAAGCACCAACAGGGATGTATAATATGTATTCCGTATGCAAAAATCTGTCTTATAAACATTAGACAGTTCTGGTTTACAGAAATGTATCTGATCTCTCTTCATGTTTTGTCTTGCACACGCAGTTCAGTTATGTTTAGATGTAGCACTGCAAATACAGATCTGAATAAGCACATAACTTCGAAATAGTTGAAGATGTCAGCATCATGTCTTTGTGTCTTAGTTTTCTTGACTGTTTTCTTACCAAATGTATTGTTTCCTGCGGATCCCTTTTTAATGTCTCTCTCTCCTCTATCCCCATATTTTGTATCAATGCCTTTCTTAGACATTTTCTGACCTCACTGTCTGTCTGCTTACACTGCTGTGCTGCACAGGTGTGTGTGTGTGTGTGTGTGTGTGTGTGTGTGTGTGTGTGTGTGTGTGTGAGCAAGTTTGTGGAAATGTGTGGAAGGACTGCATCCAAATCTGTTCAAAGCTTTTGTCTAAACAAGGACAGAGTCAACACAGGTTCCACTGTCTGGTGTACTCAGCCCCCTGGACAAGTAGGTCAGCCACAGCAGACCAGGTTAAGCGCAAGCCAAGTGCTCGCCTCTGCATGCTGCCTTTTTCAAGACATACTGATCGTGTAAATGCTCCGGCACTCGGGGAGCAGTGACATTTACATCATAACAAGGCATTGTTATAGCTTTGTGTACAGCATCTACAGAGGAGATTAATCAAAGATTCTTGTCATGAGAAAGGTAGAAAAATGGACTGTGGAGTATTTAAGAATAAGAAAGACAAGAATCAATGAGGAAGGACAGAGTGGAGTGGACAAAATAATTTGAGGGTGGGGTCAGATTGAAAGTCCAAGTTGATTAATAAGGTCTTGTCACAAACAAGCAAGGTCAGGTTAAAATGTCAGGGCATTACGTACAAGTCCAGGCCAGGACCCTGGAGCAAACACACATGTATTTGTACACACAAGCAAACAGATTGACAGAGGAGAAAATGGGATGTTTTGAAGGGCCAGAAGGGGTTGTTTATGGCTAAAAGAAACCTTCACCCGAGGGTTGGTTGGAGAGGTCATGAACACGCACAAATACAGGTCACAGGTGGCTGCATGACCTCAACAGAACACCAGTGGTTTCAGTTTTCACAGCGTCTGATCATTTCTGTGCTGGTCAGAGCTTCTGGGTGTTATGGTAGTGTGCAGTCATTCAGTTTCAGCAGTGTTGGAGAATGAAATAAATGTATTTATAAACAATATGGACAAAGAAGGAGAAGATATTCTCAGCTGATAGACTGATATATATTTATTAGGAACTAGCACATGCAATTGTCCAAATCCATAACATCCATACACTGCACTCCTTTTATATTTATATACTTTTATAGTAGTATGTCTGGATAATTCAATTTTAGTTTGAAAATAGATCAATCTTAAACTAATAGAATATATCTGTTATTGATTAGTCATTTGGAGTTACCCTTGTTTGCCAAATACATTATTGATCTAACATCCCCAGTGTTACATTAGTCATTTAGGACATTGAGAGGGACGAGAAATATTTAGGTAATGGTTATTGTTGTCCTTGTGGCCCAAGGGCCACAGCAGAGGGCAGGTAGTGTCTCTTAGTCCAACAAGAATGTCACCTTTCTAACCTGGATAAGCCGTCTTGGTCTTTAGCCCATGGCACTTAGCCCACCTATGACCCCTTATTAGGGGCTGCTTTCTAGTAAGCTTTGGTCTCCGCAGTGTCAATTGTGGATCACGCCCCCCCTGGAATTTCACCTGGATAAGCCCTCTGCTGCCTTTCTGCCCTCATTGGACAATTCTCTTAAGTGGGACCCTTGAGGTCGACTTTGCTGGGTAACTACTTTGTAACTTGGACAAAGCCAAAGCCTTGGCCAATCTCAAGTCTTCAAATCAATTCTGTCTTCCTCTGCAAAAATAATATCTTGCCTCTTCGGGGCATTGAATAAGCCTCCAGCCTTTTCTTTTATTGCAGAAGACAGAGAAAAAAATCTTACTTTATTCTACAACTACTGTAGTTTGCTTAATTGTGCAACTGAATCCCTGGATGAGACTGATCATCCATAATCCTTACCTACCACCCCTAGAAGCAGAGGCCTTAAAACATAAGCCAGTGTCCACCAATATCAAATCATTTGTTAAAAGTATAACCAGTGTATCATTCTACCCAATGCTCCCTGCAAACTTCTCAAGAGACAGAAAAGGGTCACAGGGTAACCCTTTTTGTGTAGTTTTCATCCAACAATAAAATAAGATATTTTCAGTAACCTTTCAGCTTATGTCCTTTGGGACAGATGGGTCGTGACTTCAGCTTGTTTGCACGGCATCCGCTAAAAGACTATAAATAAGGATGGCCTAGATATTTCCCAGAGCTTCGTTGACAAACTCTAAAGTTAATGCTAGAAGTTTCACAGGGAATTATTTGGTGTCTGTTTACATACTCAGAGTAATTCTTCTTGATATTAGTTGACGCTTGTTCTGCCAGTTCACTGACAACCTCACGTCATGTCAAATGAAAGTGTACGTGCGCATGCCACATAGTTCTTAATTTTGGACTACAAAGAGGGTTGACTATGATTTGTTTTGCAGGTGAGATAGTTTGTGGTTGAGGATTAGAGGGATGGGTAATTTGTGAGCAGACCCACCCTACTAGTTAGCTAGGGATCTCAGGGAGCAGCCAAGGGAGAACAATTTTGTGTGTCCCCCACCCGCCACTGAAGGCTGCCGCCCTTGTTTGCCCTAATTAGTCGGATTAAACAACGAAAAGAATGAATTAGTTATGGCTCGACGCTAGATTTGTTTGAGATTGGACGCGAGGCCGCAGGTGTAGAAAGTGTGAGGTTTGAAGGATAATGAAAGAAATTGCCAATCTTAAAAACGGAAACCCCCCCCCCCAAAAAAAGTCAAGTT